>JAFLJL010014791.1:30000-34846 GCA_018398815.1 Conus ventricosus | reverse complement strand
GGAACGTACCCGAGATGTGAGCGTGGATGACGGGTGGATGGTTCATCAGCGTTAAATGGGGTGCTATGGTTTTTTTGTGTGTTTTTTCACAAATGGTCCCGACATGCGATGACTCAGGAACAGACAGGACGCGGCCAAGCATGGCGACAACAGAACGATACCACAATCACTACCATCACCATGGACAAACCCCCCATCACCATGGACAACCCCCCATCACCATGGACAACCCCCCATCACCATGGACAAACCCCCCATCACCATGGACAACCCCCCATCACCATGGACAACCCCCCATTACCGCTGGACTGGAGTGAAAGAACAACAATTAAAAACCAAGGTCCATTAAATACAGTGCGATAAAAAAAAAGGAGTATAGCAAACCCCCCCCCCCCCCCCCCCCCCCCCCCCCCCCCCCCCCCAAATGAACGTCCGATGAAGGGAGGGAACACCCCCTGCCACCCTAAACCGTTTCCCTCGACAAGTTAGAATTACTTCCCTGTCGGACACGTTTCTTGGTCACGCGCGACAGCAAAAAAAAAAAAAAAAAAAAAAAATTCTCATTGGACTTTTTTTTTTCCAGTCGTGCACCTGAAGACCCCAAACTTGAACTGTTCATAGATGCTAGCCACAGATACTAGTAGGTCATAGATACTAGCCACAGATACTAGTCATAGATACTAGTCCTAAAAACTGTCCTATCATGGGACATGAAGGCCCACAACAACTGGTAGTCATTTGCTGTGTGTGTGTGTGTGAGAGAAGAGAGAGAGAGAGAGAGAGAGAAGAGAGAGAGAGAGAGAGAGAGAGAGGTGTAAAATGGATATCCTAAACGCCTATTTACACTGCGTAGTCAGCAAAAATAACAACAAAACGAAAATGAAACTTCAGAAACATCAAGGCAGGCAAAGATCAAAATGAAAAGAATGAATTAGACATGTAAAACACAGGATAATTTAAACAACGGAATATATAATACTGACTTCCATAAAAAAGGCGAAAGCAAAACAAGCTGAAGGTTAAGGGCGAATTTTATTGGTCACAATTGTACAGAGTGGAAGCGAGAATTCAACGTGATTTGATTCATTACCACCGTAATGTGTGAAAATGTCATCAGCAATATGTCTTTGTGTGGAAAATCCAAGGTCACGTGACAAACCAGCTTGAAGTCCTAATACCGTGTGTGGCCACCATTTGCATGGACAACTGCTTGACACCTGCGGCTCATTGAGTGGACCAGGTGGTTGATGCGTCCCCTTGGCACACCAGCCCACGATGGCCTGGTGAAGTTGAGCCGCTGTTGCTGGTCGTGGACGCAGGAGGTCCAACCGTCTGCCAAGTTCATCCCAAAAATGTTCTTTTGGGTTTAAATCGGGACTGAGGGCTGGCCAGGGCAGCACATTGACGTTGTTATGCTGAAGAAATTGCTGGGTGCCCTGGCTGTGTGTGTGGTCTTGCATTGTCCTGTTGGAATGTCCAGTTTGGGTATTGCGCAAAAAAAGGAACGACATGGGGTCTGAGCACCTGGTGGATGTAGCGCTGTGCATTGACAACCCTGTCCGCAACCAGACCAATGTTCTGAAAGATGACTGGTCCTATGGCGTGGTTAATGCCAATTGCACCCCATATCATAACGTTCGGGCCTCCCCAGGGGTTCCGCTCTACCACACAGGAGTCAGCATAGCGTTCACCAGGTCGACGCCATATTCTGACACGACCGTCAACCATGTCAATACAAAAAACGGCTCTCATCTGAGAACATGCATGCATCCCCACTGCTGCCTGCGCCAGTTGATTCGGGCTTGTGCCCACTGCAGCCTGTCCTGCCGGTGTCTTGGTGTCAGTACCGGACCTCTGTGAGGACGCCTACATGCGCATATATGCCAGCCCGTTCTCCTGAAGACGCCGCCGCACAGTGTTGAGGCTGATTCGTTGCTGGAGATTCCCAGGCACCTGTCGAGCAGTGTTAGCGGCTGTTTGCCGCCTGTCCCGCAGATGGGTTCGAACAAAATGGCGATCCTCTCTTGGTGTGGTGACCCGAGGACGGCCTGGCCGGGAACGATCATCAGTGGTACCAGTGACTCGCATGCGGTGCTGCAGACGATAGATGGTTGAGATGTGGACGTTAAAGATGTTGGCGACCTGCCTGGCATCCACACCAGCCTCCAGATGGCCTAGGGCACGATTGCGTTCCTCTGCTCGTAGTCTTGGCATCTCTGTAGCGCTCAGACGGCAAGTCGTTTTCTGAACCTTGTAGCGCGGCTTTATAAAGGCTGCATGCCTGCGTACTTGTCGCTGGTTAACTTTGCTCTGCATGGTGTCCACGTGCCTCACATGCAGCAACCAGTTTGCCATTTTTGTTGACCCTCCAATGCCGGGAATGATGTGTTGCTCACACAATTTTTTCACTGCACGTGAGTCTTGGACCCAAACAACTTGCCACAATGGTTCAATATTGTATATTCACCCTTTTCAACCCGAAAAATAGCCTTTCAATTTTTCGCGTTTTTTATGGAAGTCAGTATATATGATACAAAAAAATACTCGCACAAATGCGCTACAACCACATGCACGAGAGAGAGAGAATCAACACCAGTGCACTGCGCTGCATGCTATAAGCAATACACTTTTCTGACAATTACATTGTGACCCCTCCCCCCCCCCCCCCCCCCCCCCCCCCCCCCCCCCCCCATTTCCGCCCTCTTTCATCCTGCGTCTACTTTTCATCCTAACCCTCCTCCTGATCTTGGCGACTAACGCCAGTCTTCAATATTATTAATCATAGATCAACAAGCGAACCAACACAATATGGTCGTCTGGTAGGAAAGTTCACACTTTCGATTCTACAAGTCTACCATAGATCAGGTATCTGGTACTTGCACGCACTAATTATCAAGGTGTTGATTAGCTCCATGAACTTCCTGTTCTGGTGTGTGTGTGTGTGTGTGTGTGTGTGTTGTGTGTGTGTGTGTGTGTGTGGTGTGTGTGTGTGTGTGCGTGCGTGTGCGTGCGTGTCTGCGTGCGTGCGTGCGTGCGTGCGTGTGTGTGTATGTGTGTGTTAGCGTCTTCAGCGCGTTTGTTCTCTACGTTGTTCAAATCAACAGACAGATATTTGACATGGGATTCCTATCATGTGTAACGGAAGCATAAAATGTCTTTCATTGGTACAATCGTTCCACCACTCCTTCTACTTCTTTTTCTTTGTTCTGCTTGTCTTCTTACAGCCTCCCCCCCCCCCCTCCTCCTTCCCTCCCAATCCCTCAACACCCCCACTCCTTCCTTTTCTGTGCGTCCACATTATCCTGGTTTGTAATCGTTATCCATTTCTTCATTAACATCATCGTCATCATATTCATAGTCTGATTCTACTTCATCACTTCAGGCCTCTTGAGTGTTTCTCTGATTCTACTTCATCACTTCAGGCCTCTTGAGTGCTTCTCTGATTCTACTCATCACTTCAGGCCTCTTGAGTGCTTCTCTGATTCTACTTCATCACTTCAGGCCTCTTGAGTGTTTCTCTGATTCTACTTCATCACTTCAGGCCTCTTGAGTGCTTCTCTGATTCATCACTTCAGGCCTCTTGAGTCCTTCTCTGATTCTACTTCATCACTTCAGGCCTCTCGAGTGTTTCTCTGATTCTACTTCATCACTTCAGCCTCTTGAGTGCTTCTCTGATTCATCACTTCAGGCCTCTTGAGTGCTTCTCTGATTCTACTTCATCACTTCAGGCCTCTTGAGTGTTTCTCTGATTCTACTTCATCACTTCAGGCCTCTTGAGTGCTTCTCTGATTCATCACTTCAGGCCTCTTGAGTGCTTCTCTGATTCTACTTCATCACTTCAGCCTCTTGAGTGTTTCTCTGATTCTACTTCATCACTTCAGGCCTCTTGATGTTTTCTCTGATTCTACTTCATCACTTCAGGCCTCTTGAGTGTTTCTCTGATTCTACTTCATCACTTCAGGCCTCTTGAGTGCTTTCTCTGATTCTACTTCATCACTTCAGGCCTCTTGAGTGTTTCTCTGATTCATCACTTCAGGCCTCTTGAGTGCTTCTCTGATTTTACTTCATCACTTCAGGCCTCTTGAGTGCTTCTCTGATTCTACTTCATCACTTCAGGCCTCTTGAGTGTTTCTCTGATTCATCACTTCAGGCCTCTTGAGTGCTTCTCTGATTTTACTCATCACTTCAGGCCTCTTGAGTGCTTCTCTGATTCTACTTCATCACTTCAGGCCTCTTGAGTGCTTCTCTGATTCTACTTCATCACTTCAGGCCTCTTGAGTGCTTTCTCTGATTCTACTTCATCACTTCAGGCCTCTTGAGTGCTTTCTCTGATTCTACTTCATCACTTCAGGCCTCTTGAGTGCTTTCTCTGATTCTACTTCATCACTTCAGGCCTCTTGAGTGTTTCTCTGATTCATCACTTCAGGCCTCTTGAGTGCTTCTCTGATTTTACTTCATCACTTCAGGCCTCTTGAGTGCTTTCTCTGATTCTACTTCATCACTTCAGGCCTCTTGAGTGTTTCTCTGATTCATCACTTCAGGCCTCTTGAGTGCTTCTCTGATTTTACTTCATCACTTCAGGCCTCTTGAGTGCTTCTCTGATTCTACTTCATCACTTCAGGCCTCTTGAGTGTTTCTCTGATTCTACTTCATCACTTCAGGCCTCTTGAGTGCTTTCTCTGATTGTACTTCATCACTTCAGGCCTCTTGAGTGCTTTCTCTGATTCTACTTCATCACTTCAGGCCTCTTGAGTGTTTCTCTGATTCATCACTTCAGGCCTCTTGAGTGCTTCTCTGATTTTACTTCATCACTTCAGGCCTCTTGAGTGCTTCTCTGATTCTACTT
>JAFLJL010014791.1:12500-25000 GCA_018398815.1 Conus ventricosus | reverse complement strand
TCTGATTCTCAGTACAGGTGTGTGTTACTGCACGTTATAGCATGCTTGACTGTAAAATGGAGGACAGGCCGAGGGATGGTTGGAGCTTAGAGAGAGAGAGAGAGAGAGAGAGAAGAGAGGGGAGAGAGAGAGAGAGAGAGAGAGAGAGAGAGAGATGGACAGACAGACAGACAGGCGGGCAGGGAGACAGAGACAGAAGTGGGTGGGTGGGCGTGGGGGAGGGGGGAGGGACGGGAGGAAGTCAGAGAGAAAAGGAAGTGTGGGAGGAACTCATGGGCTGTTATGGAGTGGGGTGGAGGAAACACATACACTTTTTTATTTTACAAATCAATAAATCAATGACAGAGTCTAGTGTCTAACACACACACACACACACACACACACACACACACACACACACACACAACTCTTGGTGGGGGTTTGAAGAAGAATTTTTCACACACACAAACACACACTCTCTCTCTCTCTCTCTCTCTCTCTCTCTCAGTAGCCGTTTGAAGAAGAATCTTCCCAACAAAAATGCTGGATGAAGAAATGACGTTTAAGACTTCGATGTAGAACTCAAGACGTCAAGACCCCCCCCCCCCCCCCCCCCCCCCCCCCCCCCCTCCAACAAAATGACGTCAAAAGTACGACTGATGGCAAAGCACTTCGTCAAACTTCAAGATGACTCAGCGTTGGTCCATGGACTGCAATAACTGCTGGCTGCAAACGCGCGTGAATTTCTCTCTCTTCTTCCATCGTAAACGCTGGTTCTGCCCTGATCTATGACTTCACACACTGCGTGTAGTCAGCCATTAAAACCGGTCAGTGACCTCCCTTTGTCCACATGACAGATTTCCCGCTGACCTGGCCCCAAAGCAGACAGACAGATAACCATCCCCTTGGTGACCGAGGACAGTTACAGCTGCCAGGATGCCACGAACACAGCGGAGCTTACGGACACTTTGGCATGACTGATAAGGGAGACCAGGTGAAGCACTTGACAGCGGACGAAAGGCCTAGGAGCAGGCGATACAAATAAAAGTGCCTTCGAGAAGGATTACGATGGTTTCCTCAGGCAGCTAGTGAAGGGCTTCTCATATTTATAATATATTCCCCCCATTTTCTTCATCTTCAATTTTTTTTTTTTAAATTTTTTAAAAAAAGTTCAAATCTTTGCCAAGTCATTACTATAACGACGGAAGAATTGTTAACCTGCACTTGTTTCCCCCCACTACTTAATTGTTCAGCAGTATATATATATATATATATATATATATATATATATATATATATATATGTATATATATATATATATATATATATATATATATATATATATATTATATTCACATAAGCAAAAACAGAAATAAAAGCTTATAGATTGCAAACAGGACAGCCAGGGTCTGCTCTAGGCAGCTGTACTTTCTCACCAGATTACAGCAACAGCGACAACAACATCAAAGCTGGCATGTAAAATCTTGTCATAAGAGATTTTTCTTTTTAATGGAAGACAGGAGAATGGGCCATGGGCCATGAAGGAGAAAAAAACAAAACAACAACCCTGTGAACAGCTAGGGGAAAGAAAGCAGCAGTCAAGAGACATGGAATGAAGGGATGGGGAGGTGGGAGACTGAAGAGAGAGACAGACAGAGAGAGAGAGAGAGAGAGAGAGAGAGAGAGAGAGAGAGAGAGAGAGAGAGAGACAGACAGACAGACAGAGAGACAGAGAGAGCGACAGAGAGAGAGAGAGGGGCAGGGGAGAGAGAGGGAGAGAGAGAAGCAGAGAGAAAGAGAGAGAGAGAGGGAGAGAGAGAGAGAGAGAGAGAGAGAGAAAGAGAGTGAGAGGGAGGGAGGGAGAGAGAGACAGAGGAATAGAGACAGAGAGGAAGGGAGAGAGACAGAGAGAGAAAGAGAGGAGAGAGAAAGAGAGAGAAAGAGAGAGAGAGAAAGAGAGAGAGGGGGAAGGAGAGAGAGGAGGGAGAGAGAGAAAGAGTGAGAGAGGGAGAGAAAGAGGGAGGGAGAGAGAGAAGGAAGAGAGAGAGGGAGGGGGAGAGAGAGAGAGGAGGGAGAGAGAGGGAGGGAGGGAGAGAGAGAGAGAGAGAGAGAGAGAGAGAGAGAGAGAGAGAGAAGAGAGAGAGGGAGATTGAGAGAGACAGAGAGGGAGAGATAGAGAGAGGAGAGAGAAAGAGAGAGAGAGAGGGAGAGAGAAAGACCGAAGTGGGTGGTGGGTGGGGTAAGATGGGCGGGGTGGAAGCTAGATAGAAAAGGAAGAAGGGTGGGCAACCCATTGCCCCTTATGGGGTGGGTGGAAGCAAATATGGCCATGCAACAAGCATAGCAAACACATGTAAAATTAGAAAAAAACACACACACAAACGTAATTAATCAACAACACCGTGTTGTTACACACACACACACACACACACACACACACACACACACACACACACACACACACACACACACACACACACACACACACACACACACACACACACACACACGCATGAAAATCTCAGTAGAGGTTTGAAGAATTCTTCCACAAAAAATGCTGAATCGGTGAATGAAGAAATACGTTTAATATTTCGATGTAGGATACAGAAGACAAAGAACTCCCCCCCCCCCCCCCCCCCCCCCACCTTTTTTTTTTCTCCACACACACACACACACCCCTCCCGGAACAAAATGACGTCAAAACTACGACTGACGGCAAAGCACTTCCTCAAACTTCAAGATGACGCAGCGTTGGCCCATGGACTGCAATAACTGCTGGCTGCAAACGCAGCAGTGAATTTCTCTGTCTTCTTTCATTGTAAACGCTAGTTCTGCCCTGATCTATGACTTCACAGACGGCGCAGTCAGCCATCGACCGGCCAGTGGCCTCCCTTTGTCCAAATGAAAGATTTCCCGCTGACCTGGCCTCAAGCAGACAGATAACCATCCCCTTGGTGACCAGGGGCAGTAATAGCTCTCACGATGCCACGAACACGGGTTCATGGACTCTTTGGCATGACTGATAAGGAGACTCGTGGAGCCCTTGACGGCCCCAGTGTGCGGTAGATGTTGCAGACTGGGCTTCGTATCTGGAGTTAAGGGAAAAGTCCAGGTCCGTGTTTTGCCACCTTTGCACCTCAACCAGAACCCACAGAGCCACAGCAGAATAGTTCATCACAGGCTGTAGCCCAGCTTGACACACGGGTGTTTTCAGGGCTGCCAGTATATAAGGAAAAACACACTTCCGTCTTTCATAAAAGCAGCAACAATAAACATAACCATTCAAAAACAACAACTACCAACAACTACTAGACTGTGATACTTACAACATGATAATTGTTCGAGGCTTATTGACATCATGAAAGCTGACATAATTAGGCTGTGCTGTGAGCACCTGGCATTTTCTGGAATTTTTCACTTTAGTTTTTTTTTTTTTAATTGAAAAAAAAATCATCTACATACGCAAAAACAGCCATAAGTGCTTATAGATTGCAAAACAGATAGCCAGGGTTTACTTTAGGCAGCCATTCACTCACAAGGTCACAGCAACAGTGACAACAACAACAGTATCAGCTGGCATGTACGAACTTGTAACAAGAGACAAAAAGTGCCAGACAAGACAATGGGCCATGAAGGGGGAAAAACCCTGTGAACAATAAGGGGGAAAAAAGCAGAGTGAAAAGACAGAGATAAAAAAGGGTGGCGCAGAGAGAGAGAGAGAGAGAGACAGAGAGATAGAAGTAGGTGGGTGGGTTAATAGGGTGGGGTAGAAGCTAGAGAGAAAAGGAGAAGGGTGGTGGAACGCATGGCCTCTTATGGAGTGGGTGGAGTGAATATGGCAATGTAACAAGCATAGCAAACACATACAAAAGTAAAGAAAAAAAACCTGCAATTAAACAACAGAGTGTAGAGCCTAACCCCCCCCTCCCCCCCTCCCACACACACACACGCACGCACGCACGCACACGCACACACACGCACACACGCACGCACGCACGCACGCACACACACACACAACACACACACACACACACACACACACACACACACACACACACACGCGCGCGCGCACGCACGAAACTTCCAGTAGGGGTTTGAATGAGAATCCTTGCCAAAACAATGCTGGAAGATACAATAAACATGTCGATCTAGAATTCAGAAGTCAAGAAACCGAACGAAAATACGTCATAACATACGACTGACGTGAAAGTAAGTCGTCAAACTTCAAGATGACGCAGCGTTCGTGTTTCAGACTGTTATTGCTGGCAGCAAACGCGCGTCAATTTCTCTCTCTCCTCTCTCTCCTTTCATCGTAAACACTGGTTCTGACCTGATCTATGGCTGCACAGACTGCGCAGACGGCCCTCAACCGGTCAGTGCCCCCCCCCCCCCCCCCCTCCCCCCCTTTGTCAAAATGAAAGATTTCGCGCTGACCTGACCCAAAGCAGACAGACAGATAACCATCCCCTTGGTGACCAATGACACTTACAGCTCTCACGATACCACGGAGTTCACCGACTCTTTGGCGTGACTGATAAGGAGACTCAGTGGAACCCTTGACGGCTCCAGTGTGCGATAGATGTTGCAGACTGGGCTTCCTATCTGGGAGTCAGGGGACAAATCCAGGTTCCTTGCGTTGCCACCTAAGCACCTATAAAAGAATCCACGGGGCCGCGGGAGAGTCGTTTTGTCGTAAGATGTAGCACAGTGAGATACACAGGGATTTCCAGGGCTGTCAGAATATAGAGAGAGGGAAAAAAAAAAATAAAAAAAAAGACTTCCACCTTTGACAAAGGACGAACAGTAACGACAACATAGATATTATTTAAGAAAAAAAAATGACAACAACAACAAACTACAGCAACAACAACAACAATAATCACAACACCGTTATACTTACAAGATGATAACTACGCTATGCTTATTTACGCCCTGAAGGCTGACGAAATAAGGCCGTGGTGAGAGCACCTAGTATTCTCTGGAATTGGTTTTACTCCGATTTAAAAAAGAATTGGGGAAAAAATAATTAAAAAAACCCAAAACATTTAGGCCTTGGCTTACATACGCAAAAAAAAAAAAAAAAAAATTCGCGCTTATAGATTGCGAAACAGCCAGCCAGGGTCTACTCTAGGCAATTGTACAGTCTCACAAGATTACAGCAGCAGCAGCAGCAGCAGCAGCACCACCACCACCACCACCACCACCACCACCCACCAACAACAACAACAACAACAACAGCAAAACTGTAATTTTCTGTAACAAAAGACTAAAATCGCCAGACAGGAGAACGGGTCACGAATTGGGAAAGAAAACAAAAAAGACAAAACAAAACAAAAAACAACAATGTGAACGACAACAGGGAAATGAAAAAAAAAGGCAGAGGACACGTAAGAAATGAGGACATTACCAGCACAGCAATTTCAGAAGGCGTTTTCACAACTGGTACTGACCCCCCACCCCCCACCCACCCCCCTCTCTTCCCCCCCCCCTCTTCAATATCAAAGTTGGGGGGGGGGGGGGGGAGGGAGGGAGCGGGAAGCGGAGTAAGCAGCCAGAAAACACTGCCCACCTGGCTGGATTCTGTAGAGACCAGTCTAAAGTGTGTTCGTGACCTTGGTGTTACGCTGGACGAGACACCGTCACTCCAGCGTCACATCCCCCTCCGGCCGTGCGTGGCGTGAGTCACGTGCAGTGATTCTGCTCTTTGTTGTTCATTCATTTATCCATCAGCTTCAAATCATACGTAGTGTGGTCTCAAAACTTAGCGGATGTGGTGTAGCGTATATTCATGGACTAGTCCGCACGCAGTGACGCCTCCTTGATGCAACTGAAACTGAAGCTGCAACTGCTCGGCATTTTCTTCCAGAGGATACAAGTCAAACCCTAAATCCGTGGTTTCTTCTTTCGCGGCTACGTTATTGTGTTTCTCTCCTTGCTAGCGTGCCAAAACCTTTTAATTATCAGTTCCAGAACCTTTAATTATCCGTTCCAAAACCTTTTAATTATCAGTGACAGACGTGAAAACAGAACAACGCGGTTAGAATCATTTCCAGATGTTCCACTTTCCACTCACGTTGCTCCTCTCCTTCATTCGTTTCTCTACATAGTCTTCTCAGAGTGTCGATTTGTGTATTCGATTTTTTTTTCTTGTTCCTGCTATATAGTGACTTGCATGTTCTCCCACGTTTTGTTTTTTTTCTCGTCCCTCCCCCCTCCCCTCCCCAAGGCTGGATGGGGGAAAAAAGCTTGTATAATTTGCTTATCTCATTATCCCGTTAAAAAAAACAAAAACAAAAAATTTCGTTCGTTTTTCACGGGCTTCATGTTTAGAAATGAACTAATAACTAACTGCGTATTTTCGGGTCCCTTAATGGCCATCTTCATAGTATCTTTCTGATCTCTCCAGATGTATTTCCCCCCCCCCCCCCCTTCCCCGTTCTGCTGATGCTCATTACTTTAGATCACTCGTGTTCCTGCAAAGACCCCCAGAGTGTCCTCTTTCTCTGTTCAAACGCCCTCTGTACAGAAAGAATTTCTTTTCTCGCTGCACGGTTCTCTTTCTTCCTTCGTGTTCTCTCTCAAGATTACATTTTAAAACCGACCCATAGCTTTGTTCCTTCTAGCCTTGCGATAGTGTGTTGTTTGTTTGTTTGTTTGTTGTGTGTGTGTGTGTGTGTGTGTGTGTGTGTGTGTGTGTGTGTGTGTGCGTGCGTGCGTGCGTGCGTGCGTGCGTGCGTGTGTGTGTGTGTGTTGTGTGTGTGTGTGTGCGTGTGCATGCGCGCGTGTGCGTACTTGCGCATGCATGCCAGTGTGCGTTCATCAATCTGTGTGGGGTGTGTGTGTGTGTGTGTTTTGGTGTGTGTGTGTATGCAGGCGCGCGCAGGCACGTGCAAGTGAAAAACTGTGTAAGCGCCCAGAAATATATCCTGATTAAGCACGATAAATATCTATTGTTATTATTATTATTGTTGTTGATGTTATTATTATCATCATCATTATTACAATCATTATTACTATTGTTGCTGTTGTTACTGTCTTCATTACCATTACTGTTATTATCGTTATCGGTGATAAATTCAGGTCACTCTTTCCAACAATTTTTAGCGTATAACCAGTATTCATAGAGATCAGAGTTCGGTTTTATTTATTTATTTTTTTTGTTTTTGTTTTGTTTTGTTTTGTACTGCCACATACAGAGGACCTCTTCAGAACTATCAGCACAAAGAGAAAAAGGCCCTGCCCTTTGCATGGAAGAGTCCAACTGAATACAACACCACCTCTCTGTACGTACTCTACATACCAAACTGATGATGTAACTGATCCTTTGATAGTGCTAAGAAGGCTGGTTAAAAAAAAAAAAAAAAAGGTCAGCATAAGGGCGCGAGGCATTCGCCTTTTAATTAGCTTTCCCAAAGTAACAAAGTAATTCTTTAAAAAGTGATATTTAACAAACAAAGCAAAACAAAAACAAAAAAACCCTTAAAAACGGCCGCATGCGCTTAGTGAATGTAACATAGAAAGCCAATGTCCACCCTGGATGTTTGGGCGCAGTCTCACTATTCAGTCGCTGATTCACGGCAAACGAACTGGCACGTCATCAACTGTAAGACACCAAAACTGTAAACAGACCTCGTAAAGCAAGGACGGTAGAATGAGTCCACGAAGGTAAAAAAAAATTTTTTTTAAACATCTTTATTTGTTTTTATTGTTATTCCACATACAAAGATATAAAAAAAAACCAACCAGACACCCACAAAAAAAAGAAGCCAAACAAAAAAAAAGAAATAAACAGCAACGTTCATAACTAAAAATAGGTATAAAGCAAGCAAACCAAAGAGACACAAAGAGCCAAACCACACACACACATGAAGAAGAGAGAGAGAAGAGAGAGAGAGAGAGGAGAGAGAGAGAGAGAGAGAGAGAGAGTGTTTCAGCATGGGCATTGTCTATGTATAAAAAACAAAAAAACAAAAAAAACAAAAAAAACCATGGTTACTTATTGACAATGCTATAAGAAATATAGAAAAAACCTGTATACATAATATGATGTATACAGGTTTATGTATATTTCTTTTTGGGTATAAAATGTGACCACAGTAAAGACAGACAAAGGGAGAAAAAAAAAAAAAGGCCGAGTCGACAAGAGTGAAAGAAAAGAGTCAAATTTCTAGCACAAAATTTCCTGAAAGGGAGAATACTCTTTATACTGACAGAGCTCGGACATCCGAAGGGGACAGCAACCGGGGAATCTCGTCCCTGTAAGAAAGCGATCATTGGAATTTTTTTTAAATCTTTAAAAATGCAACATATCAACTTTCCTGAACAGACGACGAGGACCTCACAATGTCATAGAAGGTTGAATCCCCCCCCCCCCCCCCCCCCCCCCCCCACCCCAGTCCTTGTAGCGTGTTCGGCGGAAGTTTTAGAACTTCGACGTCGCAGATACATGCAGAACATTCCACAGATTACACGGGGCGGGGTAAACAGCGCTAACTGAACGTACCTCTAACATTCTCTATACTGCGTAGAGCTCACTGACCGTACCTCTATCATCCTCTATACTACATAGAGCTCACTGAACGTACCTCTATCATCCTCTATACTACGTAGAGCTCACTGACCGTACCTCTATCATCCTCTATACTACATAGAGCTCACTGAACGACCTCTATCATCCTCTATACTACGTAGAGCTCACTGAACGAAACCTCTATCATCCTCTATACTACATAGAGCTCACTGAACGTACCTCTATCATCCTCTATACTACGTAGAGCTCACTGAACGTACCTCTATCATCCTCTATACTACATAGAGCTCACTGAACGTACCTCTATCATCCTCTATACTACGTAGAGCTCACTGAACGTAACTCTATCATCCTCTATACTACATAGAGCTCACTGAACGTACCTCTATCATTCTCTATACTACGTACAGCTAACTGACCGTACCTCTAACCTCCTCTATACTACGTAGAGCTCACTGAACGTACCTCTAACATCCTCTATACTACGTAAGCTCACTGAACGTACCTCTAACATCCTCTATACTGCGTAGAGCTCACTGAACGTACCTCTAACCTCCTCTATACTACGCAGAGTCAACTGAACGTACCTCTAACATTCTCTATACTACGTAGAGCTCACTGAACGTACCTCTATCATTCTCTATACTACGTAGAGCTCACTAAACGTACCTCTATCATTCTCTATACAACGTAGAGCTCACTAAACGTACCTCTATCATCCTCTATACTAACGTAGAGCTCACTGAACGTACCTCTAACATCCTCTATACTACGTAGAGCTCACTGAACGTACCTCCTACATTCTCTATACTACGTAGAGCTACCTGAACGTACCTCTATCATCCTCTATACTACGTAGAGCTCACTGAACGTACCTCTATCATCTCTATACTACGTAGAGCTAACTGAACGTACCTCTATCATCCTCTACACTACGTACAGCTCATTAAATGTGACCTGCAAGCATAGCGCTAACTAAACGTACCTCTATCATTCTCTATACTATATAGAGCTCACTAAATGTGACCTGCAAGCATAGCGCTACCTAAACGTACCTCTACCATCCTCTACACTACGTAGAGCTCACTAAACGAGATCTGCAAGCATAGCACTAACTGAACGTACCTCTATCATTCTCTACACTACGTAAGCTCACTAAACGAGATCTGCAAGCATCGTACACACCACACCAAAAGAAAAAGGAGTGGTCACTTCATGCACCTCTGAACATCTCATTTACTTCTCATATATTGAAAAAAAAAAACAACAACAACAACAATAACAACAACAACAAGGGTCTCTGAATACACCTCTAAAGATGTTAAATATCATTTACGTAGGAGAAAGCATTGGCGCCTGGTTGTGTACCTATACGAATGCTGTGCACGTCTAATGCAGCGGCAAGTCGTGTTGACTGAACACACCTATAAGTTGCCAACATACTAGGCCTACTCAGGGAGGAAAAAAAAAAAAGCAACGGTGACTCAGCACATTTCTAACCATCTTACACACAACTAGTATAGAAACTTACCCGTACCCAAACAAGCCTTTAATCATCTTACACAGTACTTGTGTGTAGAAGGAAAAGTACTTGTAGTATGTATGTAGGTATGGAAGATTAATGGGGACTCAACGCACCTCTAAACACAGCACTTGTGTAAAGGAAAAGTACTTGTAGTATGTATGTAGGTATGGAAATTAATAGAGACTCCCAAAACACCTCTAAACATCCTACATCATATTGAAGTGCAGAAAAAGGTAATGGTGACGAAACATACCTCTGAACATCCTACATCTTTAACCATCCGACCTTTAAGTCGTCAACGTACGACTTAAGACAGGTTAAAAAAAAAATGTAATGGTCACTCAGCCCATTTCTGACCATCCTACACATATGTGGGGTATAGAAAAGTAATCGTGTCTGAATAGCCTTCATTCACCTTACACAGTACTGAGGTAGTGAAAAGCAGTTGTGATTCAACACATTTCCAAAACGTTCTACAAACCACATTGATAGGGACAGAGAGTGGTTTCCAAACAGACCTCTACCTCTATAATCCTTCATACATCATAAGCATGGAATAGCGATGGCCTAAACTTACCTCTAAATACTGCCTTGGCTTAAGGCTGTGTCAGGGCCCAATTGATATAGGGTAGAACACCAAGGCCACATCAAAAGTTGTTATGCTCTGCACAGTTATGCGGGGACTGTCTTCAGTTGTGACAAGCTCCTAGCATAACATTATCAGTCCTCCAAAATCCCTTGAAGTCGGAGTGTGGCTGCCCATGTGGCGGGGTAATCAAAACAGTCACACACGTAATGTTCTCATCCCCAGCTGATGCATTTGTACCATAGTGTTCAAGTACTTCAGCTGTTTGGATGATCCCTGGGGTCCTTTTAGCCAGGTACGACAACAACAGCCACCTCTAAATATCCTACATCCTAATTAGATATAGAGAAGCCACGATGACTGAACTGACCTCTAAACATCTCACATCATCCTACTTGGGTCATGATAATCAAAAGTGACTGAACTCACCTCTAAACATCTCTGTGGGTGTAGGAAATTAATGGTGATTGAACGCCCCTCTGAAGAATCCTACGTCCTATCTATCTAGATATACACACGTAAAGGTAACTAAATGCACCATTAAAATCCTGCAACTTCTTCATGTATAGAAAAGTCATGGTGACTGAATATCCCTCTGAATATCCTGTATCCAATCTGGTTACAGCCTAGTAATGATGACTGAACTAACTCCTAAACATGCTATGTATGTAGGTACAGAAGGTTAATAGAGACTCGACACACCGCTAAACATCCTACATCATATTAAAGTACAGACAGGTAATGGTCCACTGAGCATACCTCTGAACATCCTAATCCTATCTAGATATAAAAAACGTAAAGGTGACTGAACGCACCTCTAAACATCCTGCATTCTTTTTAGGTTTAGACAAGTAATAGACTGAACAGGCCCCTAAACATCTGCATCCTTTGCACCTACAGAAAAGCAGTGGTGTCTGAACACACATCTAGACACCCTGCATCCTATTTAGGTATAGGAAAGTAAATGTTATTGTTCACATCCTTCATCCTACTTAGGTATAGAAAAGTAATGGTTATTGGTTCACATCCTTCATCCTACTTAGGTATAGAAAAGTAATGGTTATTGTTCACATCCTTCATCCTATTTAGGTATAGAAAAAGTAATGGTTATTGTTCACATCCTTCATCCTACTTAGGGATAGAAAAGTAATGGTTATTGTGCACATCCTTAAACACCCTTCAACCTACTTAGGTATAGAAAAGTAATGGTTATTGTAAAACATCCTAAAACACCCTTCATCCTACTTTGGGACAGAAAAGTAAAGGTTACTGAACGCACCCTGAAACATCCTACATCCTACTTCAGGGAAAAGTAAACGGTGACAGACCGTACCCCTAATCATCATGCATCCTAATTTACGCAGGGAGATGGTCGGGCGTCTGAACGCACCTCACACATCTTACATTCTTCTGCATTCCGCCAAGCCAGATGCAAAGAACTCAAGCATCCGAACGTCACGTCAGGTTTTTTTTTTTTCGCTCCTTGGTTTTAAAGAAGCAATATCGTCTCCTGCCTTCGCGATGTGAATTTTCACGCAGGGAATACATTGAGTGGGAGAGTTCAGGGCGTGGCTGTCTTACTCTCTCAAACGGCACCTTCCGGGAAAAGGAATCGATGATCGATGGTACGTGGTCTCCTAGCGTCACGTTGGCGCGTCTGTCTCGTGATTTCACTGTAAACGGGGGAACAAACAAAATCGAAGAGGTTTGTTGACAGCTAACACACGCCCCTGCCCGCATGTCGACATGCACACGGACAGGAAACAACATAGGAGCAAAAGACGGATGTGTGTGTGTGTGTGTGTTTTGTGTGTGTGTGTGTGTGTGTGTGTGGTGTGTGTGTGTGTGTTAGAGAGAGAGAGAGAGAGAGAGAGAGAGAG
>JAFLJL010014791.1:0-2500 GCA_018398815.1 Conus ventricosus | reverse complement strand
CGCGGGTTTTGTGCGCGCGCGAGCCAAACATGACATGGACGTGGGAAAGGGTATGGGAGTGTTTAGCGAACAAAAGCTTGAAACCCGCAAGAAGAGGAGACAGGAGAGACAGAGAGAGGGGAGCAGACAGACAACAGGGGGCGAAAAAAAGAGAGGAAAGAGAGAGAGAGAAGGGGAAAGGGAGAGAAGAGAGAGGAGAGAAAAGGGGAAGAGAGCGAGAGAGCGAAAGGGAGGGGGGAGGGCGAAAGAAGAGAGAGAGAGGGGGAAAAGGGGCGAGAGGAGAGAGAGAGAAAAGGGAAGGAGAAGAAGAGAGAGAGAGAGAGAGAAGGAGTATCAATTTTTTGGGGTTTGCGTTGCGAACGTGGTGCGTGCGTCGTGAGTGTGATTCCCACCCAGCCTCGCCTTTTCGTGGATCCCCAATGATTTCACGAGAGAAAAATCGAATCACGATAAAAACAAAAGGAAAAGGTGTTTTTGTGTGTTGTGTGTGTGTGTGTGTGTGTGTGTGTGTGTGTTTGGGGTGCGTGCGGCGGCGCGCGCCCCGGCGGGTGGGTGGGTGGGTGAAAGAAGAAGAGAAAAGGGAGAGGGGAGAGAGAGAGGAAGCAGACAGAAAGAAACAGACAGACAGAAAGAAAAGACAGAGGAAAAGAGAGAGAGGAGAGAGAGAGAAACAGAAGCCCCCCGAAAAAAGGGAAAAGACAGACAGAAACCCCGAACAGAAGACAGACAGACAGAGATAGATATTTCCCAACTTCGAAAAATTTGTAAAAAGGACAAAAAGCAACAGCGAGCAAAGCGTTAATATAGTTCATGACACAATAGAAGAAATCTAAAACCAAAAAAAGCCACGGATTTACCGCTTCAAGCCCATTTTAGGGGACGTCCTTTTAATGGCCTGTCATATTCACAGTGTTATAGGGGGAAAAATTCCCTTTTGAAGTGGGATAACGGGGGAAGGAAGAGAGAGGAGGAGAGGAAGAAAAGGAGAGAGTTTTAAAGGTTGCAAGCGTTGTCAAAAAAAAAAAAAGTCCGGGTTTAATTTTTCCCCGCAACCCCCCCCCTCCTATCCACCCAACAAAACAAAGACAAAAAAAGAAGAAGAAGAAGAAGAACAAGGAAAGAAGAAAGGGGGCAAGGGACATTTTTACATGTGAACATTATGTGAGAAGTAACAGTTTTAGTCACTGACAAAAAACCGGTCTTTTTTGGGGGGGGGGGGGGGGGGGGGGGGGGGGGGGGTTTAAAGCAACAGGGTGCCCTATCATTTCCTCCGACGACAAACAGACACAGCTACCCCCATCCATCCATTTTGTATCTTTTTATCTGTCATTTATCTAGAAGAAAAAAAAACACCCCAAGGGGCTGGGGAGGAAACCCCAAAAAGCACTGTTTCACCTCCCTTTTAAACGTCCGTACCACCCTTGGGGGCCGCGCGTGTTGACGTGGGACAGGCACTTCTGCTACATTATCTTTCTATTTTCTACTTACCACCACCCCACCTCCTTCCTAGTTTTGTCTGTCGTCTAAACAGAGAGAAGGAAGAGAGAGGAAGAGAGAGAGGAGAGGAAGAGAGAGAGAAGAGGGAGAGAGAAGGGGATTCAAATTGAGAAAAAACCAACAGAAAAAAAAAAAAAGGGCCCGGGAGACTAAAAGACAGGCGGCAACAACAGACGTCAGAGAGACCACAGACACACAACAACGACAACAGAACAAAAACGCGGGAGGGAGGGAGGCAAAAAGGCGGGGTTACAGAAGACAGATCGCTTCGCCTCTTCACTTCTACCGGTGGGGCAGTCCGGAAATGACCTTTGCTGTGCCCCCCCGGCGTGGAAGGAAGGGGCCTTTTGTTCTTCTGGCCAGAGAGCATTTCAAAACCCCCCCAGGGAACCACGGGGGGCCGGGTTTTAGGGCGCTCGCTCTTTTCCCGACACAAGAAGAGGAGAGGAGAGGAGAAGAAAAGAGAGAGAGAGAGAGAGGAGAGAGAGGAAGAGAGAGAAAGGAGAGAGTGAGAGGAGAGAGGAGAGTGAGAGGACAGTGAGTGAGAAGAGAGAGAAAGAGAGAGGAGAGAGAGAGAGACAGAAAAACAGACAGAGACAAGATCTTTTTTCCCCCCCTGATTGGCGGATAAGCAGCTATGCCTTTTTAACATACAGTCCTTCTCTGTACGAGGCTCTGGTTCAAAAATAAAAAATACGTGACAGAAAAAGAGAGAGAGGAGAGGGGGGAAGGGAAAGAGGAGAGAAAAAAAAAGAGAGGGGGGGAGGGAAGAGAGAGGGAAGAGAGAGAGAGAAGAGGGGGGGGAGAGAGGGGAGAGAGAGAGAGAGGGGGGAGGAGAGGAGAGACGGGGGGACTGGCGGACGAAAACAAACAGACAAACCCGGGAGAAACCGCCCTCAGACGGGCATTCAAATGATGCATCGGTTGTTTTTTTTTTTTTTTTTTTTGTTTTTTTGAAACCAACATTTACAAAAGAAAATATGAACATTTTTTTTTTTATCAA
>JAFLJL010014790.1:52500-61222 GCA_018398815.1 Conus ventricosus | reverse complement strand
GTTTGTTTGTTTGTGTACGCCTCCATCTCGGAATAAGTAAGGGTTCATTCGAACACAGATGTATGTAAAAGACAGAGACTTGGGAGTTTGGAAGAGGGGGGGGGGGGGGGGAGGGGGGATGGTGGGGGGGGGCGGGATTTTCTTCCATATGGGTAGCCATTCACACAGAAGCCACCGTCAGGCAAGGGTTACTAGTGGACTAGGAAGTCTTAACATGGAAAACGAAATTAATTTTCTCTGATCGAATCTTCCTGGTATTTCTCATCAGCGAAGCAAATAAAAAAAAAAAAAAAAAAGAACCCAAAAAAAATCTGCAGAGAGTTTAAAAGAAAAAAAAAAGGGACAAAGTGGCTCGGCGCGGAACTTTCGCAGATTTCATTAGATTCTTAATTTGCTGACTTGTCACGAAGAGGTAATCTCTCCAAGCCATGGGCCGCGTCGCCGCGACCCGAACCCCCCCCCCCCCCCCCCACACCCCCCCCCCCCCCCTCCCCCCCCCCCCCCCCCCCCCCCCACATGAAAGTAACCCCGTGGTTCAATGTTTTATCTCTGCTTTACGTCAGGTAGTGTACTGGGTCGGTCGATGGATCATTTAAGTCATTCTACAGATTTGGGGGGGGGGGGGGGGGGGAGGGGCGGGGGGGGGGTGGGGCACACAGCCGACGATGAAACGAGTGACGCACTATTGTTAGCGATTCCATTTAATTTTTTTCCTTTGTCCTTCGTAGTTACCGTAATAAAAGGCCACATACATCTGTCTCTTGCATCAAATGGAAAGTCTGCTTCTTTTCTTTTTTCTAGTTGAGTCTTTTTGTTTTTTTTTTTTTTTTTTTTTTTTAATCCCCACCGGTTTTGTTGTGTGTGTTGCGTCTTGTTTTCTTGACTTCTTTTCTTTAATCATTTGTTCCTGGTTTGATTTCCGTTTTTCTTGTTAATTGCTCTCTGTTTCTTATTCTTCTTCTATTATGTTTGTTTTTGTTTGTCCTTCTGTGTGTCTGTCTGCGTGTTGTTTACTCTGTTTGTCTATCTGTCTTTTGCCTCTCTGTCTGACCGTCTGTCACTCTTTGTCTGTCTGTCTGTCTGTCTGTCTGTGCTCTCTCTCTCTCTCTCTCTTCTCTCTCTACTCTCTCTCTTTCTCTCTCTCTCCTCCTCTCTCTCTCTCTCTATCTCTCTCTTCTCTCCTCTGGTCTCTCTCTGCCTTTGTCTCTGTCTGCGTTCGTGTCCGTCCATCCGTCTGTCGTCAGTCTGTACGTCCGTTTCTGTCTGGCTGTCAGTGTGTCTGCCTATATCTCTGTCTGTCTCTCAGTCGCTGTCTCTGTCTTTCTGTTCTCTGTCTGTCTGTCTGTCTGTCTGTCTGTCTGTCTGTCTGTCTGTCTGTCTGTCTGTCTGTCTGTCTGTCTGTCTGTCTCTCTCTCTCTCTCTCTCTCTCTCTCTCTCTGTGGTAAACTTTACGTTTGTTTCGTTGATCTGAGGAAAGCGTTTGACTCGGTTCAACGACAACCCCTTTTCAGCATTTTGACTATAATTGGAATCCATGGAAAATTTCTTATTGCTATTCATGCTATGTACAAATCTGTTTTGTCTTGTGTACGTACTGAAGATGGATTATCCGAGTTTTTTGACTGCCCGGTGGGCCTTAGACAGGGATGTATGTTAAGCCCGATTTTATTTTCGCTATATGTAAATGAAATAGCAGCAGCTGTGGATAGCAAAGGTGTTCATGGTATTCAAATCTTCCCTGGATTATCGGAACTTTATCTCCTCTTGTTCGCAGATGACATCGTATTATTATCCAGCACTGCTATTGGTTTACAAAATCAAATTAATACGTTGAACAGTGCTTGCAAAAACTATTTTTGACTGTAAATACGGATAAGACGAAAGTCATGGTGTTTCGAAAAGGCGGATTTTTAGGGAAAAAAGAAAACTGGAATCTTGATGGAAATCCATTAGAGGTAGTAAACGAGTATAATTATCTGGGATACGTTTTTACAACAAAAATGAGTATAAAGAAAGGAGTAGATGCTCTTGCAGTGAAGGGTAAGAGAGCATGTTGTTGACTGTGTAAAAATATAACAAAGTTGAATGACATTTCCAAAGCCTGTTTCTTTCGAATCTTTGATGCTCAGGTGCAGCCCATTCTCTTGTATGCCTCAGAAATGTGGGGGCTTCAAAGGCTTGATAATATAGAAAAAATACATTCTTTTGCCTGTAAACGTTTTTTGAATGTACCTCTTCGAGTGCCAAACAATTTGTCTATGGAGAAACTGAACGCTACCCCTTGTACATAAACAGTGCAGTCAGATGTATACGTTATTGGCTCAAATTATTGAAAATGGATTCATACAAAATACCCAGACAAGCATACTTAATGCTTTTTAATTTAGATGAAAATGGCAAAAATGTTGGAAAACTTTAGTTAAAAACTTTTCTGTGCAGTCTCGGATTTGGATATGTATGGTTGCAACAAGGTGTGGCTGTGAGCAGACTTTTGTATCATCGTTCAAACAGAGAATGAAAGATATATATAGACAAGAATGGGATGAATCGTAAGGGTTTAAAGGGAAAATTTATACCAAAGATATAGTTTGTTTAAAACGAGCTTTAAAGTGAACGCTATTTCGAATTCATTGATATAAAATGTTTTCGAGATTGCTTGATAAACTACGTCTTGGTTTGCTGCCGATCAATGGATCCTTCTTCAGAAGAATTTTTCCCAGAAAAAGGGAAATTTTATGTGTGCAGTTTGCAATGAGCTTGAAGACGAGATCATTTTGTTAACAAGTGTGTTCTTTACAAAAAATTTAAGAGTGAAATATTTGATTATGAGACAGCAGCCGTATGTCAGTTTATTAAGAAATGGCTCTGTTAGTAATATTCGCAAGCTTAGCGTATACCTTTTTAATGCATTGAAGCTAAGAGGGGCTTACAACGAAAATCTGGATGCTTTGTGAAATCTAAAAACTTTATGTTTTATGTTAGACCCCATTCTAGGGCTGGAGGCCTGAAGAATTAATTTTTGTTTTTGTTTTTTGTTCTCTCTTCTCTCTCTCTCTCTCTCTCTCTTGCTATCTGTTTCTTGCCTTTGTCTCTGTCTGCGTGTCCGTCTGTCCGTCCGTCTGGCTGGCTGGCTGTCCTGTCTGTGTCTCTGTCTGTCTCTCCGCCTCTGCCCCTGTCTTTCTGTCTCTCTGTCTCTGTCTCTCCCATCATCAAGAAGGACAGTTGCCATGTGTTTCAATGAGGTCCATTAAGCAATGTTCCAAGAAAGTAACACCGTTTGTGATTTCTGTGTCTCTATAATAGTCAGATGAACTGGGTGGTAAATAAACACCAACCAGAAGAACAGTATCATCAAAAGTAAAGAGCTCCCCTGCCATTTTCACAACAATAATATTGTCATATTCTACATGTACTTTTTTCAACATAATTTGACAGCTCTTTCTTCACGAGAAGTGCAAGCCACCAACAAACGTGCAGTCACCCCAGACAACCGAACCCCGGGTATTACAAAAACATCATAATCGGGAAAAAGATAGGATGGAAAGTTTGTAGCAAATGTTTCAACCATAAACAAAAATCAAAATTGCAAAGTAAGCCTTCATTTTCCGAGTTAAAACTGTAAAATTTCCCTTCTAAAATTATACGTTACAAACTTTCAGCCTTTTGTCAACATGGGCCGGCCGAGTCCCTATTTGTTTCCTTTTTTTGCCTGTCTGTCTGTGGTTTTCGTAGAGTGTAGTTTGTCGATTGCCAGTTCTACCTGTGCATGAGAATGACTTCTTTGTTGAGTAGACCGGTGTTACGTGTAGTGCCTGGTGTCCCTACCTCATTTTTCGCTGTGTGGTTGTTCTCGGTTCCGTTTGTGTGCTGCGGTATGTTGCCCAGCCTGTGCGATTTTGGGGAAACATAATTCCTTTGTCAGCTGTTTTTCTATTGTCAGCTGTCTGCTTACTGACCGCTTTGTTTGTCCTGGTTTGAAATAGGCGCCAGTGTCACTAGCAGTCTGTTGTTGAAAGCTGTCTGTCTGTTGACTGTCCTGTATGTTTTCCACTGTGTCTGTCGTGTTATTTTACCACGATGTGTGCATTGTCTTCAAGTGAGGTCTGTTGTTTCAGCGGGATTGTTTTCGTCCCCTTTGGGTCATCTAAGTCCTCGCCTTCTGTGCGTCGTTGTCACTGTTATCTGCACATTTCCTTGCTTTCTCTGGTGTTGTCTGTATGGCATCTATATCATCGTCCTAGGTGTTTCGTCTATGATGTCAGTGGTTTTCACGTACCCCGGAATGTCCATTAAAGTCTGTGCATCAGAAGCAATGTATTTTGCGTCTGTCTGCTCTCAGGACTATCAGCCTGAAAGGGCATTTACGGTGAATCGTATATCTTGTACAGTTTGTATCGTCATAGTGTATCCTGGTCAAACACGCATCCCCTACCCGACCATGTGGCAGATGGTCGGGCTCTACAGTCGTCAGAGTCCTTACAATGCAGGCCTTGGTGCCAGGGATGGGAAGTTGTGTGATGACCATAACCACTGGGTACGTCGGGTATTGATGCTTATCACCGGGATTCCACTTTTGTCCCTTGTCGGTTCCACCGTACTGGAGTACCCGAAACGTACCCGTTTTCATGATTGTAGTTGTGGTCTGTTGCGTGACGAAATTCATGTCCCCATCGTAGCGGTACCCTCCCTGTCTGTTGCTGTCTTCCCTGAGTTGTAGTAGAAAGGGGCTGGCCCACTGCCCCTTCACCGTACTGCTGCTGCACTGCCCGATCACCGTCTGTCTGCTGTCGTGTTCCCGGGAGTTGTAGTAGTAAGGGGGCTGGCCCACTGCCCCTTCACCGTACTGCTGCTCCCACTGTCGATCACCGTCTGGTCTGCTACCGTTTCCCTGGAGTTGTATAGTGGGGACGCTGCCACTCTGCGCCCACATCGTACTGCTGCTGCCACTGCCGCCCAACCGCCCTGTCTACTGCTGCCGCGTTCCCTGGAGTTGTAGTAGTAGGGACGCTGCCCCTCTGCCCCCCACCTCGTTTTTGCTGCTGGCCACTGCCGATAAACCCCACGTCTACTGCCTGCTTCCTCCACCCCCAAAGGACGGTTTTCCCTTAAAGTGGGCATCTACCTCGCTGTCGTTTCTTGTACGTCTCCCGTTGTCTGTTCCGTCAGTCGCCAGCCACCAAATGGTCTTCTTCTTCAATCCTCTTTTCCTGTCGTCAAGATCGCCATTTTATCTGAAACGAAAAAAACTTGACAAGACCGGTGGGGGTCCCTGGGAATCTTTTGTCCCGACCAAGGCGTGGGTTGCACAATGTCATTCGACTCCCGTTTCCGGGCACAACCCCTTTCCACGCCTCCAGTACCGCTGTTACACACATATTGTACCCTTCATTCTTGAAGCCCGGGATGTTGAAAATTCAAGTTTCACGTCGTGAAAGTATGTCCAGTTTGTCCGATCTTGTATCCAGCGTGAGAAAGATTCCTGTCATCTTCCATTTCAACAATTTCTGTTTCGTGTTTCGTTTCTGCCAGTGAAATCACGCTCTGCTCTAAAGCCACGTCTTGACACGGAGCACGTGAATTTCGTCCTTCAGTACTCGAACACGCTTCATGCTGCTTGAATTTTAATGGAGAATTCCTGAAACTTAGAATTTAACGTATGTATTGAATTTCTCAATTTTTTTTTCTTTTGTTTTGAAGTAATCTATCATTGAGTCCACTGGTCACTTTTCCCTTATCATCCATCTTTCAATGCTCAGCGATGGATATCAACAGAGAATTAAAAAAAATTAATGAAAAACTCAGAGAGCTCCTCAAAGCGTGTCCTGCCTGTTCCTTGAGCGTGAACTCACCCCCCTTTAATGCACCACTGGGGGTGAAAATGCATGTGAAAGCATGAAACTTTGGTGTGGACCCATCACGTGACATTGATGGTAACGATAAATGATGATGATGATGTGCTAGTCGAACATCAAAAGACAGAGTCTGTAATGACCTCGGAAAGCAATTGATTAACTTTTGTAAATGCTTTGATTTTGCATACTAAACGGTACCTACAAAATGACGCTTCTTTGCAATTAACACCATATTTCTCCAACCATGTAGCATTGCGATTACTTTTAACTTCTCATGTATTACTAAAATTATCACATATTTTGAATGTCACACCACGCATTGAATCTAAGCATATGCCTGTTGAACTCTGTAGTGGCATACTGACGATGACGTTTACAGTGTATGGCCCAAAATCCATTAAAATTGAAAAATTGAAATGGACACGGGAAAAGTAAATGATTTTTTATGCAAATGCTGCGAAGAATTCAAAAATACGTTAGAAAAAGCAACACTCTAATGATGTTGACGTTAAAGAAGGGAATTAATTGCTTTAAAAGAGGGATTGCTGATGCAAGTTCAGTATTGGAAACAATTATTGTTATTGGGAAAAATAAAAAAGCCTTGTTTTACTCAGACTGTAAAGATTCAAAGCGCGAGCTCCGCCGGGATTTTCGCAAACTGTATAACCTTAAGCCAAAGCCTGATAAAGCAAGATCGAGGAGTACAGAAAACAGACAAATTAGAACAAACAGAGATATTTAGAAGCAATGCGAATCTGAAGAGGAGCAAACAATTAGAGAGCACTATAATCAAAAACGTAGGAGTACAAAGAACTGCTACGGAAAAGCATAAGGCTCCCCCGTGATAAAGTTGTTAAGGTCCCTAACGAAAACATAGGAAATCCCAAGAATTCTGGAGCAAAGTGAAATCTTTTACACGAACATGCCATCAGGCTGCTCGATCAGCAAAGAGGATGGGTTTAGACATTTTTTTTGGTGTTTTCATTCTGATTCATTTTGAGGAAACGAAAAAAATACTTGTGATCATCAGAAACTGTTATTATTGGTGAAGATGGAAATCGTGACATAGATACTCTTGAAAATGACATTTCAGAGGTGGGAAAGGTTTTGCAGCCATACGTGCCCCTTAAAAAAAAGGCAAGGCAGCTGGCCCTGATCGTTAATTGGAGAAGTTTTCAAAAAAAGCAGCTCTTATCATTGTACCTTTTCTGATAATGTTGTTTAACAAACTGTTCTCATCGGGTATTTATCCAATCCCAGTGGTCAGAAGCTATAATTCAAACCCCTTCATAAAAAAGGTGAAAAGGGTTCTCCTGATAATTAAGGGCATATCCCTTCTCAATTTTGTGGTAAAATTTATAGTCACATTTTAAATCAAAAACTGAATAAATGGGTTAGAAAAATAACGTCCTAAATGAAAGTCAAGCGGTTTAGAAAGAAATACAGTAACCCTTGATCATGTCTTCACTTTATTGCGAAGATACAAAACAATTATCGTATCATAAAAAATTATATGTCCCCATTCATAGACTTCAGAAAAGCCCTTTTACCGATTGTACGCACAAAACTGTGGAATGTTCTGAAAGAAAAGAGGTATTCGTGGAAGAATGTACCACGCTATAACTAGTATGTATCATTTTAGTTAAAGCAAGAGTAAGAGCAGGGGGTGAGTTAAGTGATAAACCCTTTTTGTGTCCTTTAGGGCTTAAACAAGGAGATGTCTGCAGTCCTGTATTATTCTCACTCTTTATTGATGAATTGGTATGCGAAATCGTTAATAAGGGAAGCATGGTCTTCAGTTGTTCCCGACTTACTAGAAATACTTATCCTTTTGTTTGCAGACGACATAATATTAATATCCGACTCTGTAACTGGGCTTCAGAATCACTGAATGTCTACACGATACTGCAATGAGTCTTGGTTTGTCGGTAAATCTTTACAAGTCCGACATTGTTGTGTTCAGAAAAGGTGCATTTAACAATAAGAGAAATTGGTTTTAGGACAGACTAAGATGTCGGGAGTTAACATGTATAAATATTTAGGGGTTTTTTTATCACCAATTGTCATTTTCCCACACCTTAAAGGGAAATTTTCTGGACGTGCAAAGAAGGGGGGAATTAACATTTTTAAGTTATTGCGTCGATTGGTTGAAAGATCTCCAAAATATTTTTCAAATTGTTTGATGCACAAGTACAAACCGATGCGAATTGGTGCGGAAGTTTGGGGTCTTTTTGCAAATAATACATAATAGAAAAAGTCCATATCTTTGCACTGAGCGTTTCTAATGTTAGTATCAGAACACCGAATGCAATGACTACGGTGAACTCGGCAGATTTCCCTGTATATTAATAGTATTGAGATCATTAAAAATTGGCTTAAACTTCTCAAGATGCCAGAACATCGACTGCCGTTAAAAGCTTACAAGATGTTACTCTACCTTCTGAGCAAATCGAAATACATGGGCCTCGTCTGTTTGTTTTACGCTGTACAAATACGGATTTCAAGAAGTTTGGAAAAACAGGGGTCGAAGATGAAAAGGAATTTCTTGCTAATTTTCGTGATAGGCTAAATTTGCGATTCAAAGAACATTGGTCTCATCAACTTTTTGCTAGCGAACGTTTTTTCATTGTACCGTACATTTTAAAAATTTTGGAGCTTCACCATATTTGTTGGATCTGAAACATATTGAAGCTAGAACCAGTCTCATCCCTTCCGACTTGGCGTGGCACAATCAATATTCACAGACTCCGTTTTAGAACTAACGTAACAGAGGAAAGAAGGCGTGTCCTTCTTTAATCCCCAAAAAAAAACGGGAAATTCATTTTTTCTTACAATGTCCAGGTACGAGGCTCTAAGACACCACTATACCC
>JAFLJL010014790.1:35000-40000 GCA_018398815.1 Conus ventricosus | reverse complement strand
TAAATTTTCCCCCCCCCAAAAAAAATTTAAAAAAAGGGGGGGGGGGGGGGAAAAAAAAAGGGGCCCAAAAAAAAAGGTTTTTTTTTAATTTTTTAAAAAAAATTTTTCCCAAATTTTTTTTTTTTAAAAATTAAAAAAAAAAACCAAAAATTTTTAAAAAAATTTTTAAAACCCCCCAAAATTTTATTTTTTTTTAAAAGGGGAAAAAAAAAAAAATTTTTTTTTCCAAAAATTTTAAATTTTGGGGTTAAAAAAAATTTAAAAAAAAAATTTTTTTTTTTCCCGGGAAAAATTTTTAAAAAAAAATTTTTTCCGGGAAAAATTTAAAAAAAGGGTTTTTTAATTTTTTTTTTGGGGAAAAAGGGGGGGGTTTTAAAATTTTTCCGGGGAAAAAGAAAAAATTTTTTTTTTCCCCCCCAAAAAAAAAGGGGAAAAAAAAAAATTTTTTTTTTAAAAACCCCAAATTTTAAAACCCTTTTTTTTTTTTTAAAAGGGTTTTTTATTTGAAAAAAATTTTTTTTAAAAAAAATTTTTGGGCCCCAAAAAAAAAAGGAAAAACCTTTTTTGGAAAAAAATTTTTAAAAAATTTTTTAAAAAACCCCTTTTGGGGGTTTTTTTTTTTTTGGGGTTTTGGGGGAAAAATTTTCTTTTTCCCCCTTTTTTTAAAAGGGTTTGTTTTTTTTTTTTTTAAAACCCTTTGGGTTTTAAAAAAATTGTATTTAAAATTTTTTTTTTTTTTTAAAATTTTTTTTTTTGGTTTTATTTTGGGGGAAAATTTTTTTTCCCCGGTTTTTGGTTTTTTTTTTTGGGGGGAAAAATTTTTTTTTTTGGGTTTTTTTTTAAAAAAATTTTTCCCTTTTTTTTTTTTTTTTTTTTTCCCTTTTTTCCCCCCCCCCCTTTTTTTTTTTCCGAAAAAAAATTTTTTTTAAAAAATTTCCCCCCCCCCCCCCTTTTTTTCCCCCCCCCCCTTTTTTTCCCCCCTTCCCCCCTTTACCCCCCCCCCCTTTTTTTTTTAGGTTTTTCCTTTAATTTTAAAAGGGAAAAACCCAAAAAAAAAAAAAAACCCCCCAAAAAATTTGGGGGGAAAAAAGGGAGGAAAAAAAAAAAAAAAAAAAAAAAAAAAAAAGGTAAAAAAAAGGCCCCCCCCTTTTAAAATTTTAAAAAGGGGAAAATTTCCCAAAAAAAAACAAACGGGGAACCCCCAAAAAAAATTTTTTTAAAAAAAAAGGAAAAAAAATTTTAAAAAAGGGGTTTTGGGGGGGGGGAAAAAAAAGGGGAAAAAAAAAAAATTAAAAGCAAAAAAAAAAAAAAAACCCAAAGAAAAAATAAAAAAAGGGGAAAAAAATTTTAAAAAAATTTTTTTTTTTTGGGGGAAAAGGGGGGGGGAAAAAAAAAAACCCCCAAAAAAAAGGGGGGAAAAAGCAAAAACCCCGGGGGAAAAAAGGGGGGAAAAAAAAAAAAAAAAGGGGGGGAAAAAAAAAAAAACCCAAACCCCAAACCCCAAAAAAACCAAAAAAAAACCCCCCCAAAATTTTCCCCCCCGGGAACCCCCAAAAGGCCCCCCCGGGGAAAAAGGGGGGGGGGGGGGGGGGGGGAAAAAAAAAAAAGGGGGAAAGGAAAAAAACAAAAACAAAAAAAAAAATTTTTTTGGGTTTTAAAGGTTTAAATAAAAGGAAAAAAGGAAATTTTTTGGGGGGGGGGGGGAAAAAAAGGGGGGGGGAAAAAAAGGGAAAAAAAAAAAAGGGGAAAAAAAAAGGGTGGGGGGAAAAAGGGGGGGGGGGAAAAAAATTTTAAAAGGGGAAAAAAAAAAAAGGAAAATTAAAAAAAAAAAGGGAAAAAGGGAAAAAAGGGGGGAAAAAAGGGGGGGGAAAAAAAAAAGGGGGAAAAAGGAAAAGGAAAAAGGAGGGGGGGGGAAAAAAGGGGGAAAAAAAAAAGGAAAAAGGGGGGGGAAAAAAAAGGGGAAAAAAAAAAAAGGGGAAAGGGGGGGGGGAAAAAAAAAAAAAAAGGGGGGGAAAAAAAAAAGGGGGGAAAGGGGGAAAAAGGGGGGGGTTAAGGGAAAAGGAGGAAAAAGGGGAAAAAAAAAAAAAAGGGGGGGGAAAAAAAGGAAAGGAAAAAAAGGGGGAAAAAGGGGGGAAAAAAAAGGGAAAAAAGGGAATGGAAATTTTTTTGGGGAAGGGGGTTTTTTTTAAAAATTTTGGGAAAAGGGGGGGGGGGAAAGGGGGAGGGGGGGGGGAAAAAGGGGGGGTGGGGGGGGGAAAGAAAGGGGGGGGGGAAAAAAAGGAAAAGGGGGGAAAGGGGGGGGGGGGTTTTAAAAAAAAAAAACAAAAAAAAACCCCCTTTTTTTTTTTTTTTTCCCCCCAAAATTTTAAAAATTTTTAAATTAAAAGAAAAAAAACCCGGGGGGGGGGGGGGAAAAAAAAAGGGGGAAAAAAGGGGGTAAGGAAAAGAAAACCCTTTGGGGTTTTTTAAAAAAAAAAGGGGGGGGAAAAAAAAATTTTTTTTTTTTTTTTTGGGGGGAAATTTTTTTTTTTAAAAAAAAAGGGGGTTTTTTAAAAAAAAAAAAAAAAAAAAAAAAAATTTCCCCCCCCTTAAAAAAATTTTAAAAAAAGGTAAAAAAAAAAAAAAAAAAGGGGAAAGGAAAAAAAAAAAAAATTAAAAATTTTTTTTTTTTGGGGGGGTTTTTTTTTTTTGGGGGAAAAAAAGGGAAAACCCCAAAAGGGGGGGGGTTTTTTGGGTTTTAAAAAAAAAAGGAAAAAAAAAAAAAAAACCCCCCCTTTGGGTTAATTTTTTTTTTTTAAAAAAAAAAAAAAAAAAAAAAGGGGGGGGGTGGGGTTTTAAAAAAAAAAAAAAAGGGGGAAAAAAAAAAAAGGGGGGGGGAAAAAAGGGGGGGAAGAAAGGGGGAAAAAAAAGGGGGGGGGGGAAAAAAAAAAAGGGGCCCAAAAAAAAAAAAAAAGGGGGGTTTTTTTTGGGAAAAAAAAAAGGGGAAAAGGGGGGGGAAAAAGGGGGGGGGGGGGGGGGGGTTTTAAAAAAAAAAGGGGGGTTTGGGGGGGTTTTGGGAAACGGGGGTGGGGGGGGGGGGGGGGGGGGGGGGGGGGGTTTTTGGGGTTTTTTTTTGGGGGGGGGGGGGGGGGGGGGGTTGGGGGGAAAAAGGGGGGTTTTTGGGGGGGTTTTTTTTGGGGGGGGGGGGGGGGAAAGGGGGGGTTTTTTTTGGGGGGGGGGGGGGTGGGGGGGGCCGGGGGGGGGGGGGGGGGGGGGGGGGGGACGGGGGGGGGGGGGTTTTTTTTGGGGGGGGGGGGGGGGGTTTGGGGGGGGGGAAAGGGGGGGGCCCCGGGGGGGAAATGGGGAGGGGCCCGGGGGGGGGGGAAAAGGGGGGGGGAAAAAAGGGGGGGGGGCCCCGGGGGGGAAGGGGGGGGGGGGAAAGGGGGGGGGGGGGGCAGGGGGGGGGGGGGAGGGGGGTTTGGGGGGGGGGGGGGGGGGGGGGGGGGGGGGGGGGGGGGAAAAAAAAAAAAAAAAAAGGGGGGAAAAGGGGGGAGAGGGGGGGGGGGTTGGAGGGGGGGGGGGGAAAAGGGGGGGGGGGAGAGAGAGGGGGGGGGAAGGGGGGGGGGGGAAAAAAAAGGAGGGGGGGGGGGGGGGGGGGGGGGGGCCGGGGAGAGCGGGGGGGGCGAGGGTGGGGGGGGAGGGGGGGAAAAAAAGGGGGGGAAAAAAAAAAGGGGGGGGGGGGGAGGGGGGGGGGGGGGGGGACCCGGGAGAGGGAAAAAGGTGAGAGGAGGGGGGGGGGGGGGGGGGGGGGGGGGGGGGGGAAAAAAAAAAAAAAGGGAGGGGGGGGGGGGGCCCCGGGAGGAGAGAGGGGAGGGGGGGGAAGGGGAAGGAGAGGAGGGGGGGGGGGGGGGGGGGGGGGGGGGGGGGGGGGGGAAAAAAGGGGGGAGGGAGGGGGGGGGGGGGGGAAAAGGAGGGGGGAGGAGAAAAAAAAGGGGGGAGGGGGGGGGGAAAAAGGGGGGGGGGAAAAAAAGGGAGAGTGAGGGGGGGGGGGGGGGAAAAAAAGGGGGGGGGGGGGGGGGAAAAGGGGGGGAAAAAAAAAAGGGGGGGGGGGGGGGGCGGGCGGGGGGGGAGGAGAGGGGAAAAGGGGGCCCCGGGAGGGGGGGAAAAAAGGGAGAGGGGGGGGGGGGGGGGGGAACCCCCGGGGGGCCCCCGGGGGGGAGAGGGGGCCCCCCGGGGGGGGGGAAAAAAGGGGGGGAAAAAAGGGAGGGGGGGGGGGGCCCCCGGGGGGGGGGGGGGGGGGGGGGGGGGGGAAAAAAAAAAAAAAGGGGGGGAGGGGGGAGAGGGAAGGTGAGAGAGAGAGAGTGAGGGGGGGGAAAAGGGGGAGAGCGGGGGGGGAAAAAAAGGGGGGGGGGGGGGGAGGGGGGGGGGGGGGGGGGGGGGAGTCCCCCAAAAAAAAAAGGGCGGGGGGGGGGGGGGCGGGCGGAGGGGGGGGGGGGGGGGCCGGGGGGGGGGGGAAAGGAGGGGAGGGGGGGTTGGGAAGACGGGAGGGGGGGGAAAGAGGGGGGGGGGGAGGAGAGGGGCGGGGGGGAAAAGGGGGGGGGGGGGTGGGGGGGGGGGGGCGGGGGGGGGGGGGGGGGGGAAGGGGGAAAGAGGGGAAAAAAGGGGAAAAAAATTTTGGGGGGGGGGGGGGGGGGGAAAAAAAAAAAAAAAAAGAGAGGGGGGGGGGGGAGCAAATTTGGAGAGGGGGGGGGGGAGGGGGAGAGGGGGGGAAAAGGGGGGGAAAAAAAAGGGGAGGGGGAAAAAAAATTGGGGGGGGGGGAAGGGGGGGGGGGGTTTTTGGGGGGGGGGCGGGAAAAAGGGGGTTTTGGGGGGGGGGGGGGTGGGGGGAAAAAAAAAGGGGGGGGGGGGGGGAGTGGAGGGGGGGGGGGGGGGGGGGTGGCGGGGGGGGGAAAAAAAAAGGGGGGGGGGGGTTGGGGGGGGGAGGGGGGGCCCCGGGGGGGAGGAGGAGAGGAGGGGGGGGG
>JAFLJL010014790.1:25000-30000 GCA_018398815.1 Conus ventricosus | reverse complement strand
TCTGTCTGTGTGTCCGTCTGTCCGTCCGTCTGGCTGGCTGGCTGTCTGGCTGTCTGTGTGTCTGTCTGTCTCTCTGTCTCTTCGCCTCTGCCCCTGTCTTTCTGTCTCTCTGTCTCTGTCTCTCTGTCTGTGTCTGTGTCTGTCTCTCTTTCTGCCTCTGTCTGTCTGTCCTCTCTCTCTCTCTCTCTCTCTCTCTCTCTCTCTCTCTCTCTCTCTCTCTCTCCTCTCTCACTCTGAATGTTCCGCCTTTTCTTCACCTCTTCTTTTCTTCCATGGTCTGTCTGTCGCTCTTTGTCGGTCTGTCTCACCGTCTCTCTCCCTCTGTGTCTGTCTGTGGAGTGTGTCTGTCTGTGGAGTGTGTCTGTCTGTGGAGTCTGTCTGTGGAGTATGTCTGTCTGTGGAGTGTGTCTGTCTGTGGAGTGTGTCTGTCTGTGGAGTGTGTCTGTCTGTGGAGTGTGTCTGTCTGTGGAGTCTATCTGTCTGTGGAGTCTATCTGTCTGTGGAGTCTGTCTGTGGAGTGTGTCTGTCTGTGGAGTGTGTCTGTCTGTGGAGTCTCTCTGTCTGTGGAGTCTGTCTGTCTGTGGAGTCTGTCTGTCTGTGGAGTGTGTCTGTCTGTGAAGTGTGTCTGTCTGTGGAGTCTGTCTGTGGAGTCTGTCTGTCTGTGGAGTCTGTCTGTCTGTGGAGTCTGTCTGTCTGTGGAGTGTGTCTGTCTGTGGAGTGTGTCTGTCTGTGGAGTCTGTCTGTCTGTGGAGTGTGTCTGTCTGTGGAGTGTGTCTGTCTGTGGAGTGTGTCTGTCTGTGGAGTCTGTCTGTGGAGTGTGTCTGTCTGTGGAGTGTGTCTGTCTGTGGAGTCTGTCTGTCTGTGGAGTCTGTCTGTCTGTGGAGTCTGTCTGTCTGTGGAGTCTGTCTGTCTGTGGAGTCTGTCTGTGGAGTCTGTCTGTGGAGTGTGTCTGTCTGTGGAGTGTGTCTGTCTGTGGAGTCTGTCTGTGGAGTGTGTCTGTCTGTGGAGTGTGTCTGTCTGTGGAGTGTGTCTGTCTGTGGAGTCTGTCTGTCTGTGGAGTCTGTCTGTCTGTGGATTCTGTCTGTCTGTGGAGTCTGTCTATCTGTCTGCTTGCATTTCGGTCCTCCAGGCATGCACTGGCAATCTGTGTGCTTGCCTATGTATTTCTATGTTTGTTTGTCCGTCTGTCTTTACAGGATGGATAAGTTAGGGTGGCAAGTAGTGTGTGTGTGTGCGTGTGTGTGTGTGTGTGTGTGTGTGTGTGTGTGTGTGTGTGTGGTGTGTGTGTGTGTGTGTGTGTGTGTGTGTGTGTGTGTGTGTGTGTGTGTGTGTGTGTGTGTGTGTGTGTGTGGTGTGTGTGTGTGTGTGTGTGTGTGTGTGTGTGTGTGTGTGTGCGTGCGTGCGTGCGTGCGTTCGTATATATATATATATATATATATATATATATATATATATATATATATATATATATATACATATATATATATATATATATATACGCACGCACGCATAACAGGGTCAGAAATGGAAATGATCCTCCACACCAAGAAAACGCTACTGTACAGCAAAAATGTAACTTGGATCAAGAAAACGAATAGAAACTCAACATTTGACGTAACCATGGGATCGTATGATGGTGCAGAAACATGTGCACTGGTCGGACTATTCATGCTATCCAACATCAAGAAACAACTCGGAAAACAAGTTGGACTATACAGAGACGACGGCCTTGCTGCACTAACCAACAATCCAAGAACCATCGAAAACAAGAAAAAAGAACTATGCAAAATCTTTCAAAACCACAACTTAAAAAATCACCATTGAAGCAAACAAAAAGGTAGTGAACTGCTTAGACATAACACGACCTAAACAACCACATATATAAACCATATCATACAAGAAACCTAATGACACACCTATCTATGCAAACATCAAAAGTAACCATCCACCATCTGTACTAAAGACCATACCCAACGGAATAAACAAGAGACTATCAAATTTGTCATGCAATGAAAGAGTATTCAGCAACGCAGCAGTAGAATACCAAGAAGCACTGCAAAAAAGTGGGCACAATTATAAACTACAATACAACCCAGATCACAACACAAATAAACGTAAGAAAAACAGGAAAAGAAAAATCATATGGTTCAATCCTCCATACGACGGGAAACTCAAAACAAACATAGGGAAAGAATTCTTTAAAATCTTAACAACTTCATTCCCAAAAGAACACAAACTGTCAAAAATATTCAACAAAAACACCGTCAAACTATCATACTCATGTATGCCCAACCTCAAAAACCTAATTGATGCATCCAACAAAACAAAAATCAACACAGCAAAGAAGGGTGAAGAAAGGAAATCTTCAATTGCATCAAAAAGAGCAGTGCCCCCTAAGCAATAAATGCTTTTATAAGAATATCGTATACCAAACCACTGTGACATCAGAAAATGAAAAAGAAACATACATAGGGATTACTGAAAACCACTTCAAAACCAAATATGCAAACCACAAATAGTCATTTAATAAAGAAAAATACAAAAACCAAACACAACTGAGCAAATACATATGGAAACTTAAAGACGCAAAAATAAACTACAATATATCCTGAAAATCATAAAAAGGGCATCACCATACAGCAACATTTCAAAAAGATGCAACCTATGTTTAACTGAAAAATGGCTGATACTATGTAAACCACACTTAGCAACTTTAAACACTAAAACAGAAATAGTAAACAACTGCAGGCACAAATGGAAATCGTTGTTAGTGAACACACTCCAAACAACAACCTGAAAACCTTAAAAACAAAAAAAAACAAAAAAAAACACGTGCAACCAACCCACACGTGAAAACAGCTGCAATCGGGCCCCGCACGCTATATAACACCGGCGGTGGGCAACCCAAATATCATCCTGAAGATAGCCACCCAGCTTGAAACAAATTTGTAGAGTATTTTAAGATTCCTTTTTAATACTTATTTTAACAAATGTTGCTCCCCAAGGGGTTGAGCGCTTTTATAATCGTTTTAGGCTGTACAACTACATTGATATATATATATATATATATATATATATATATATTATATATATATTATATATATATATATATATATATATATATATATATATATATATAATATATATATCTGGTAGTATATTTTCCGTTTTTTTTGAAAAATAGTGCTCAACCATGCGGACATTAAAACAATGATTAAAAGCAAATCTTATAAACCGGACTACAAATTTGTTTCGAGGATCTTTCCTCTCTTCAGATCCCGTGCCAATCCCTGCACTGACCTCGATCGTATATATGTGTTTGGATTGTGAACTATAGTCCAGTTGGGTTGTGTTGCACGTGTTGTGCGAGGGGGGGCCCTGTTAGGGTTGTAAGTCTTTCTTTATTGAGTACGAGGGGTTGTGTTGCACGTGTTGTGCAAGGGGGGGGGGGGGGGGGGGCCTGTTAGGGTTGTCTTTCTTTCTCTATTGAGTATGAGGGGTACTATCAGGGTTGCTATTTTATACTTGTTGATAAAAATTTCCTTTTGTGCCTGCAACTGTCTACGATTTCAACTCTTGTGTTCAATGTAGCCATACTAGGTTTGCATAGAATCATCCACTTTTCTGTTGTGCACAAATTACAGAATAGCACAAAGAGATGTAATTTGTGCACAACAGAAAAGTGGATGATTCTATGCAAACCTAGTATGGCTACATTGAACACAAGAGTTGAAATCGTAGACAGTTGCAGGCACAAAAGGAAATTTTTATCAACAAGTATAAAATAGCAACCCTGATAGTACCCCTCATACTCAATAGAGAAAGAAAGACAACCCTAACAGGCCCCCCCCCCCCCCCCCCCCTTGCACAACACGTGCAACACAACCCCTCGTACTCAATAAAGAAAGACTTACAACCCTAACAGGGCCCCCCCTCGCACAACACGTGCAACACAACCCAACTGGACTACAGTTCACAATCCAAACACATATATACGATCGAGGTCAGTGGCAGGGGATTGGCACGGGATCTGAAGAGAGGAAAGACCTCGAAACAAATTTGTAGTCCCGGTTTTAAGATTTGCTTTTAATCATTGTTATATATATATATATATATATATATATATATATATATATGAAGAAAAAGAAACACCCGAAGGTGCTGGGGAGAGAAGCACTGTCTTCGCCTGCCTTTAGAGCAGTCCTGTACCACCCTTGGAGGCCTGCACTGTGTTGACGATGGGTACAGGCACGCACAGGACACTCCATTAAGATATCAAGGGACATAACTGCTCCTGAACAGAGGTAAATTAGACTACAGGATGCAGCCTTAAAGTAGCATCCCCATGGGTTGTACCAGCCCGCATTTCATGACTGCAGAGCCCACCGGCGAAAAACACCACCCTCCAGCTGCCGAGCACACTCCACAGACCCAACCACCCCTGCCCACGGACAGATGAAGACTGTGCCACTCCAGACACAGCCAAGCTTTCGCCATACGGTCTTATGTGCCCTCAAGAGAGAATCCAAAGTTGTAGTCTTTCCCACTGTCAATAGGACTTTCCCTGTGGTCAGTGGGTCTTTCCTCACCGTCACTGTACCTTTCTCCAGGGTCAGCCTAGTTAAGGCAAGAAGAAAAAGAAACACCCGAAGGTGCTGGGAGGACCCAGAGAAGCACTGTCTTCGCCTGCCTTTAGAGCAGTCCTGTACCACCCTTGGAGGCCTGCGCTGTGTTGACGATGGGTACAGGCACGCACAGGACACTCCATTAAGATATCAAGGGACATAACTGCTCCTGAACAGAGGTAAATTAGACTACAGGATGCAGCTCATAACAGCCTTAAAGTAGCATCCCCATGGGTGGACCAGTCCGTATTTCATGACTGCAGAGCCCACCGGCGAAAAACACCACCCTCCAGCTGCCGAGCACACCCCACAGACCCAACCACCCCTGCCCACGGACAGATGAAGACAGTGCCACTCCAGACACAGCCAAGCTTT
>JAFLJL010014790.1:0-20000 GCA_018398815.1 Conus ventricosus | reverse complement strand
CCACATTTGCCTTCGTCAAGCAGAGAACCATTCCCCATATGCGCAATCTCTTTGAACAGACCTATGTCTTGGAGACCATTGTCCCGGCTTTGTACCAGTGTCAGCCGAGGGTTGGTGAACTGTGTCGTTGTTGTCGCACTTCAGGTTGTGTGTGAAGTGTCTCCTGGGGCTTTTTTTCTAGTGCTGTTCGGTTCTTGTCTGGTAAGTAATTTGTCTATACATTGTTTCGGCTACTAGATTCGTAACTCGAGTTGGCTGATATTGTGCAGTTGCGGTGAGATGAGCTGTGGTGATGGATGGGGACATGATGGTGTGGTGATGGGGGTGGTGAGGTGGGTGGGGGAGAAATGAGAAGAGGAAAGGCAGGGTGTACCTACCCGTTAAAATTTGCCTGTATTTGACAGGCAAACAGGGAGAGAGAATAGAGGTTGCTGTGGTGTAGTCGTGTGTGTGTGTTGTGTGTGGTGCGTCCATCCAGGAAATGCAGAGCAGGATCTAATGAGACGTTGCACATTGGCATCGCGACCTTGACAGAAGAAGAAACATCACCACCAGATGGAATCCTCTGTGGGACAGTCTTGGGGACCATTGTCATCGCTGGCCCAGTGTCTGCGAAGGGCTGGGGGACTATGACGTTGGTGTCACACTTCAGTGTTGAGCTAACGGCTGCTGCGCTGAAGTGTCCTCCCTGCTGCTTCAGTGCTGTCGGCTCTTGTTCTGCTTGATAGTGTTGTCTAGGCATATGTTTATGCACTGTTCGTAACTTAAGTCTTGTGTGAAGGGTGCACGAAGGATTTTGGGGGTGGGTTGGGGTTGGGGGTGAGAAAGGGGGTGAGATGTGGAGGGAGGGTGATAGTGGAAAAGTTGCTGACTGGATTGACACCAAGAAGAATGTTGTCATGTTGTGAGTTACTGAATGTGTTTGTTGTTTTGGGTGCATGTTTATGGTTGGTGTGTTGTGTGTGTGTGTGGTGTGTGTGTGTGTGTGTGTGTGTGTGTGTTGTGTGTTGTGTGTGTGTGTGTGTACATGACTGGTGCGTTGTAAGGGGTAAAAATTCAGTCACCTATGTCCGTTACATTCTTGCCAAAACATGAAAGCTACTGAGTGCACCTTATTCTTGGCCATCTCTGTAATGCGACTTTGTTTTCCCATTGCTATGGACGAACACCGTATCAGTAAACATTTACTTTGTTATATATTGTCTCGCATAAGATGTCTGTCCGTTAAGTCTTTGTTTGGTATAACACAATTGTTTTTGTCTTTTTTCTGTTACAACTGGACAAGTTTACTGACTTTCCTACATTTTGAAGAATCGTATTCGGCTTTCTGTGCAATTGCTTTTGAATGTTGCTAAGCACTCAACACAAAAAAAACACACACACACAAACACACACACACACATACACTCTCAATAAACACACAAACACACACACACACATAAACTCACACACTCACAAACACACACACACACTCACACACACACAACAACACACACACACACTACTCTCACACATCACACACACACACTTGGACACTTGCACTCAATGTCACAGCTTTTTTCTAACCATCTGACCTCCACCACCTACCTGGTGTGGACAACGTCCCTATTCCCATATCCCCTAGTGCCTTTCTGCATCAGCCCCTCTCCCTATCTTTACACTTCCATATCTACTATTGCTTGGACGCCAAAACCCCCACTCGCCCACGTTCTTCTCTTATTATTTTCTCTCTCTCATCTTATCTCCTCTCTCTCTCTCTGAGCACACACACACTACACCTCGCATCCTTGAGCGCGCGCACTAACTCACGGCACACACAAACACCAACTCACAAACACACACTACACTCAACACACTACCACACACACACTCTAACAAACAATACAACACACTACACACACACTTCATTCTTCCCCCTTCTGCTTTCATATAACCAATTTGCCGCCTCCGTAAATGCAGACTCTGGCGTCTAATGGTATCTGCATATTTGACTTCTGTCGCTCTGATATTTAAGAATACCTCCCCAGAAGAAAATCACTCTGTGGAGTCATCTCTATCCTGCCAACAATGTTCAGTGTCTGCTGAGGACTGGATGAGAACAGTAATATGCGACTCTTGCGCCTCTTTCGCATCAACCAGTTTTCGGGCACGAATGTGACCTAGATTCAGCATATTACTGTTATAGCTCTGACTAGTATGACGTCATTATACCAAAATATTACGATTTTCTACACACAAACATTCTGGGCAGGGTTATCGTTTTTTTACTAATTTACTAAATGTTTTTTTCTGAGAGTGCGTAGGGGAAAGTATGCCGGGACTGAATCACGCCCTCATAGAGTTTCGTAGGATAAATGCATATAAAGGTGACTGAACGCTGCTTCTTTTACAAAAGGTGTCTGTTCACCACGGATCTTTCTTTTCTGTTCTGTCAACTCTGTAGGGCGGTGTCAACGGCCCTGCTCTGCAGGGGGGAGGTAAGCTTTTTTATTGCTAGTTGCCGGCCCTACCTGCCCAGCGCCCTTGGGGTGTTTATTTTCTCACAGTGCTGTGGGTCGGTGTGTGTTTTGCTCATATGGCACAAATATATAGCTGCAGTTTTAGAAGACAGTTGTGGATTCTAAGTTAGATAAAGTTTTTGAAATCACAATTATTTCAACAGCCTTTATTGTGATTTATTGTTGTCGAAGACATGGGAATCTGCTAAAACTTTCTACAATCTCAAAATTTCCACCATTATGATGCCAACACCAACGGAATTGTGGACGAGGAAGAAAAGAAGCTTTACATGGACTATTTAGATACTTTGAAAAATGTCGCTGCTTGAAGCGGCTCGGTAAAGCTCCCACACACTCACTCACACACACACACACACTACACACACACACACACCAAACACAAACACACACACACCACACACACACACTTACACACACAAATACCACAAATACTCACTCACACTCACACCACACCTACACCACACACACAAACACACACTACAAATGTTCATGCGCGCAAACATCAGCACGCACGCACGCACGCACGGCACAAAAACACACACACTCACACTCACACACACACACACACACTCACACAGGCCAAAAAAATCAATACTGCCGCACCTCCGATATCCTCTTCCCCCCCCCCCTCCATCCGCTTCTCCCCCTTCCTTCATGCCTAGCATTAAATCAGCCTTCTAGTACGTCCTGTCTACGCCAAACTTACGCGCTAGGGGAGGCGCCTGTTCCAGCCCCGGCCAAATCTGCGAGTTAAGCGTTGCCTTACGGATAAAACATAAAAACCACATAAAATTTACTATTAAGGCCGCTCACTGAACTAGGTTAACCCAACACACTTTCTATCCACTGACTGTCCGGGCAAGCACGACGGTTTTAATGTGCTCGTGGGTGTGTTGTAAACGGTTTATTACGAAGAACAGATTTGTGTTATCTTAAAGGTTTTTGTTGCTGTTGAAGACAAGATTTGTTGACAAGAGATACAGCCAGGTTTTAATAACGTGTTTGGCTTTCGATGAGAAAAATGGCGATGCATTGTTGAATGTCAGCCGATAGCAAAACACAATTCATCACGCGTTCTGGGATGTGGCGCAGAAAGACGCCGGTTTGTTTTTCAGGGAAATATAAGGTGTTTGTGTAAGGCCTGCTTACAATTATGCGTCATAAATATAATTATACAAGAAAGCGCATCGAGGCTGTCACGTGACAAGAACGGTTCTGCTAGACTGTCCAGGTGTCACTCCCACTTTGTGGCCGCCACGTCAGCAAGACCTGTGATGGTGTGTGGTGTTGGGAGATGATTTTTATCAGGGTTTGTGCTGGTGGTTTGTTTATATCTAATAATTTTGATCATGGCTGAACAAAGAAAGTGGGAGTTTTCTAAGCTGACAATACTGACGTGCATGTTGAGTACAATGCTACAATTTGTAGTGCTTTGGATGGAGTTGAGAGCGCAGGCCCATATCAAGTAAGAAAACTACACAGCCTTCCCTAAACCCACCCAAAAATGAAAGCTATCTGTTTTGTATGGTGTGCAAGACAAATAAAAACAAAAAGATGACACCAGAAGAAACTCCACATTACTTGAAATACAAAAGAGGTTGATGGGGGAATGACTGTTAGGAATAGAAGTTGTCGTTTTGGTGGCAGATGAAATAAGTATATTGCTGTTGCCTTTTGATTTAACTGATGAAGGAGGAGTATAGGCAGCTTCTTGGCAGGATGCTACAACAATTGGTTTTAACTTGCAATTTGGTGGCTTTTAGTTAAGACCTTCAAGGACTTTTCACAAGAAAAAGACAGTGGTGCGCATTACTCAAAAATGGGAGGTGTGGTAGTAGAGAGCATTGTCTGGATTTCCCCTCTTATTCTCGCAAACTAAGTAGTGGTGGTTGACTCGTCTTGTTATTCCATATGCTAAAAGGGTTTCTTCGTTGGTCTTTCTTTCAAAGAAATAGTCTACGCTATGAGGTAGGATTTGATTTTATGTTTTCAAGCTGTGAGGAGTTTGAAATTATTGACTATCTTGTACATGAACCAAATACAACTCCAAACACTATCCTCTCAAAGTCCCGCAGACATCGGTGAGTGAACTAGCGCTCTACCCTAGAGCAGTCATTGGTCACAGAGGCTAGCCGTTTCTTCAGCGATCTACCCTGTGCAGTCATAGGTCACAGTGCATGCCGTTTTCATCGCTCTTCCCTAGGAGCACGTGTCATTGGTCACAGCGGCTAGCGTTTCTTCAACGACCCTAGAGCAGGTCAATGGTAACCATCACAGCAGTGTGATCAGACTTTTTTTTGTTTTTTTTCTGGCTTTGTCGCTTTGCTGTCTTCGCTTCACCTGCTTCATTCGTCCGGCTTCTTCGCCACTGTTTCAACTTGTAGGCTGCCTTTTTTGCTCTGCCCAAGCAGTATTTTTCTTTAAAAAACAAAAAACACCTAACTCTGCCAATGCCAGTCCAAGCCTGGATGGAAAAATGAGGAGGGGTTGGTATTATACTTTTGTTTGATGATCTTGGCGGCGCTTTGTACTTGCAACGTTAAGAGCCAATGCTTCACAAAATCGCATTGCACTGTCTTGCACAATAGTGGGTTACACATGGACTAATATTAAAGCTATGTGTATCACCTCACACATCCACTCCCACCCCAAGTCACCCTGATCGTAATTAAGTTGTTATATTAAGTCACCCCAAGTTCTTAATTAAGGTTTTTAATTATGTTACTTCTTGTTCAAGTTTTTTTAATATAATAGTCTTGTTTAAGTCACCTCATGATCATTTCTAATGTAAGCCTTTATAAGTACTATCCTAGTTGCTTATTCAAGTTATCTTTTTAGTATCAAAATAAAATATATATCTTGGTTTTTTCTTAATTAGCAAGTTGTCTACTATTGTTATATCAACACGCTCTAAAAAACGCGTCATCGTTGAGTTGTCTGCTCATGCGTTCTCTGCATAGTTCTTTCTGAAGGTCTTACATCCTAAGCAACCGCAGTGTTTTGGTCTTATGAGTATTGTCTTTTTTATGACTCATTTAGTCTGTATTTTTGACTTTATCATGTTATTTGTCGCCATGTTCTATTTCTAGTAAAATATTTTTAAATATTATTGCATTTATTAATGGATAAAATTGATCTTTTGTTGTTGGCGGCTTTTGGCGTGCAGTGGTCTTTTTTCTGTATTTAGTGGTTCAGGTGTTTTTAACTTCTTTTGTTGTTGTTGGCCTTTGGTTATATATTTTATTACCATAAGAAAAAGCCCACTGCAGAAGACAAGGGCGCCAAATATGGCAAATTCAGGTTTAAGTTCATATTTCCATGAGCTTTGGCGCTGTAGGCTGGAATCACATGTGGTTTTTTTGTTTTTTTTGCCGGGATTTGATATCATCTTGTTCTGGCATTCTGGAGGTGTTTTGTTTCATGATGAGTTTTATTCTGTAACATTAATTTTTTTTGTCTGTTCCACTCTGCTTTTTTTTTTCCTGCTGTATCTGTACTGGATGAGGATGCTTTTCACTCGGTTCCCACCTGATTCTGTGTTGTCTGCTGATTTTCTGGCTTGGTTTCTTTCTCCCACCTGATTCATTGTTTCCTGATTCTGATGATTTCCAGCTCGTTCATGTTGTAGGGAAAAAAATTATTTTAGGATAAATGTTTTTTAATCACATGTTGTATGGCGTTAAACAATGTTCCATATCTGTAGTATAGCTTAACATCCTAGCAGACTCATTATGACTTTGTTTTTAAAATGGCCACAGGGATCTTGCGTTTTTTTTTCATAAGTAAGATCGGGTTCTAGAATCAATGGGGAGCAAATACTGACTAGTGTTGTGTTACCCAAACTATGAACCGTTTGTCCCACACTTTTCACATTCTAGACCCCAAGCTTGCGCTTCATACCTGTTATGTTACTTTATATTATGTCTTGTGTAGACTTCTGTTGAATAGGTTCTATGTGAATTCAGTTCCGAAGGTGGAACTGTTTTGTTTTCCCACATTTCTGCAATGAATACTGCCTCTCCTTTTTGGGCGGTTTAGTTGAATCATCAATCTATGGTCATTCATTAGTTCATGGATGGGTTTGGCTGCCACCTGTTGCTGTAGTAGAATCTTCTGTGTTTCATGTTTTTTTTTTAATTATAATTTTTTTATTTGTTAAAAATGTGCACCCCGAAAATAAAACTATGCAACCTTTGTATACCTTTCGCTGTTGTTGGTGGCCTAAGTGTAGGATACTCTATGCTTGGTAAAAGTTTAAGAATTAAACCAGCAGGTTCTTGGCAAACTATGACTTTGAGGATTCAGCTAGCTTATTGCTATAATTGCAGCTTCGTTTGGCAACGTAGTTTTCTAGTCATGCATGGGAATTATTCAGGACAGTATAAATTAAATATGTAAATAAATAATAATTAATTTATTAAAAATGGCACCTCAACTCGTATATGATGATAGGTGTGCGCGGTGGTGATTGCGCTTGCTCTTTGCGGAAGTAATTTCGCATTTAGTTTATACTGCGGGATGAGGGCGAGTGAAAAATGACATAAACAAAGCCTATGGTGAACTAGCAGACTGCCAAAGTCGCCTAGTACGATGCAGAGACTTGAGCAGTTTGATTTTATGTTTGGACACTTGAATAAAACAGGGCATGCTGACTTTCATATTTAAAGATGTTGATCAGGCAATATTAACAATATTATCTAGTAACAGGCAATTCCAATCCAGACATTGCCCCCCTAATATTCAGTGACTTTTTTTACTGCCATTCAGTAATAACATATAAAGATGCAAGTTAATGCGTTTATTGCCTTTGGGTATGACCGTCGTGGTTTTGGTTGCACTTAATATTGACTGGAATATAAAAATGAACAAATCTTTATTCGACCATAGGTTATTGGAAGGGTTATGACAGCAATACAATAAGCTAAGCCAAGCGAGCAGGAGTCTAGTGAACAAATGCATTTGAAATGGGTTTTTATACATTTGCGTTTTGGCATATTTTTTTACCTGCGGCCTTGGCGATTACAGAGGCCCTCACTTTGTGAACACAACTCCAATTCGACTCACCATTCATATAGGTCCGTCTTTATTTTCCTCTGTTTACAGTTTAGAACGAAAAAGTTTTCTTTGTTACGCAACTCATACATGTCTTTGACATGTGGCTTCTTGTTTCAAAGATGCGGTGCCATTTAACACAATAGAGTGCTTCTGCTGGTTGATGTCGCTATACATATGCCTATTACCAACGAGGGCCATGAACTTATCCTCGCATGATCAAGTCGTGGATTGAAAAGAATTTAAGGCCAAGTGAATCAATTTTTGTTGTGAAAACATAGAGTTAGCCGCCAAAAGAGGCATTCCAGGGAGTTCACAGATCATCAGGCTTAGTACTGAATCTTTAACATTCAGTTAGGCGAATGACTTTTCTAACTACCAGTATCACAGAGTGCTGATTGACAATTCTCGCAACACAGAATGGTTTAGATGATTGCCCTCAGGTTTGCGCCGCAATGAATAATGAAGAATTGAATGGGCTAAAAAACAGTTCATAGCAATCAAAAGAAAAACAATAAATGTTGATGAAGGAGTCTCCAGTACAACCAGCCAAATATTACCATTTGGTTTTGAAGTAAGGCACCTTTATTCTTCGGGGGAAGCAGAAGGGGACACTCGCATACAGGGCAACAGATCCAGTTGGAGTAGTGTGACCGATACGAAATAAATATGAATTGTAATTATGTTTCCGCCCGTGTATTATTTACAGGAAACTGACAAACTAAAAAACTCAGCATGCCCCTCTAGATCTTTTGGAAGAATGAACTGTGATTATCCCACCAGGCACTGTTCCGCCTTTAATTATTTTACAGGTTATCCTAGTGCCAATTTGCTTATGAAAACTCCTTGGTATTAACTAAACACTCGGTTTTGTGTTTGTTCTACTCTTACGACTTCGGTGTTTCATCTGTTGTGTTGATCTCATGTAGATTTTGAGCGCAGTTTTTCGTTGTCTGGATGATATAGACATTATTGTCATAACAACAGCTTCTGTGTTGTTGCCATGTCCGATATGTTTGACTGCCACTTCGCTGCGAGTATTCCCTTTGCTTTCTTAATGATTTTCTCTGGCTCGAAATACTGTACATTTTCGACGTAATCCATACCTTATCGCGTATAATTCAACCTTTCCAAGTTATTTCTTCTTCTTCTTTCCTAATACCTTCTTGTTAGTAATTTCGTAATGCAAAGGCGTTTCATTAGGCGTAATCTGATGTGTAGTTACCATTCCCTCTGTGCCCTTTATTCTTACACTTCTAATTCCATCGTACTTTATTGATGTCTTCAGTAGGTATATCTATAACTAAACTGTCCTAATGTATCTGTGTAAAGTACTCTGGACTCTGGTTACAAGGGTTTAATAAGTTAGTGCATAAAGAAATTCTAACATCAAAAAGCTTTGATAATTCTAAATCGGGAAACCCAATAAATTCAGGTTTGTCTTAATTTGACTTTATTTTTTTTTCATCATTATGCGTTAAAGCTGATCTTGATATCTTCTGAAATCCTGATTAATTGGTTTTTGATGTTAGCTTAATTGCAGCGTTCTCTTTTGTGATCAATCTGACGTTCTTTGCGCTTGTGCGGTTTTCTCCATAGTCTTTCCTTAATTCAGCTGTTGTTAATACAACTGGAATAATGTCTTTTTCTGAAGCTTTGTGGGTTTTTGGTTGTGATCAGTGTTCTTCTTGATGTATGGTTCGTGACTGTTCTTGATCAAAAGCAATTTTGCGATATTGAACAGCGGTTAACTGCAAACCGTGTCTTAAATAAAATTGTAGATGTCTGTAATGACAGACATATTTTTTTTAGAACAGTCGATTTGGCAATACAAGTTTGGGAGGCGTCTTGGGTTCATCTTTAGGCTTTCTGCAGCTATTGGGTTTGTATTATGCTGGTCATGAGAGTTAATGAGGATATTTTTAAGTCTATTCTTGAATGAATCCACGATGTTGATCAGGCGGTTAAAACTGACCTACAATTTACTTGGAATGTTGAATATTGTTTAGGGTATTCACCAGCCTTGGGTTCATTTTATAGGTTGCGTAATGGAAGTGATTGCGACTTAGCCCAACCTTTACTGAGTGGTGCTTCTAATTACATTAGTTTGTTAGAATCCTTTTACTCGGTTCATTGTAGTCAAGTTTTTGTTGTTTGCTTTACAGTAATGATGCGCAGCCATAATTTTTCCCCAATCGCATTTCCTAGTTTTCAATCATCTGTAATCATTGGGTAAAATCTGACTATAAATTCATTTGTAATCCAGTAATATTGTAAGTTATGCGTCCAGTCTATCACGGGTGCAGAAATATAATGCGCAGGATCAAACCTGTATTGTTTTTGGCTGGTCTTTCTTTAATTTCAAGGTCGTCGCAATCAAATTTACATCTGCACATTTATAGGTGTCATGATTGTCTCCCATTCGTTTTATCAATATATACTTTTGCCATGCTTTCTTGTGCATTGCTGGTATCGTGTGTCGCTCGATGTCCTTTACTCTTAGACTAGAAAAGAACGCGCTTTTGGCGGAAGTGTATCTTCATCAAACCTTTCCCAACTGTTCATGTTATTCATAGGGTAAACACACTTTATAACAAGAGTTGGAGTCTCAAATATTTTTCCAGTTATTGGGCACGGATCTTATAAAGGTATTAGCCTGGGCCTCTAATGAGCCATCATGTGATGTGGCATAGTGTCGCTAGAAAGGACATGTTATTTAAAGTGAATCACATGTACTTTTCTGTGATCTGTGCAATTGCATGCTACCCTGAGGCGCTGGTTACATCTCTGCTTATTCTGGGAGAGTCCTATCCACGCTAGTTGTGAAAAGAATACTGAAGGCTTTCATGTCTTTGGATTCATACTTTAGTTGTAGATTGCATTGACTGTGCGAGGCTCGCTCAAACTTCACCTACTAATGTGATCATGGGTCTCTTTCTGTGGGTTTACACTCTTGGGCGTTTGCTCTAAACCGCAATCCTATCATAGGCGGGGCTGCGTCATACTGTTGTGGTCTTCAGGCGCATTTATGATGTCAGATAAGTTTAGATGTTTAGAACAAGGCTGTTACGCACTTGCTGATTGCGTTTTTTTTAAGGGGGATTATGTTTCTGCAGGGCATCTGGTCTCTATTTATTTCGGGCTCTGAATTAACGCCATCGGACCTAACATAAATGAGGCAATGAACAAATCTGTTGATTACTCATTATGACTGGTTTTCGAAAGTTTTGTGGTGCTGGCCCGTAATTAGGATACAATAGCGACTCGATTGTCTGCGTAAACTTACGATGGACTTGTTTGCAGCCGTTTCCAGTTCATTAAAAACTAACTTAGATCCTCTGGCGGGGGGCAGTAGTTAGTTCTTTTGTCTTTCAGTATACAGAACTTTTACAATGTTTTATATGTTCAAGCGGGCATGTGGGTTGGAATTCTTGTTAAAACATTTTTCTACAGAATTTCTTTCTATGTTCATGCTTTGAAGTATGCGCTAATAATCTGATCATTGGGCGATTGATCAATGTGTTATTGGGGCAGCACTGCTGGCGAATAACTTTAGGTGTTAGTCAACATGTCTTTTGGCTGGGTTAGCCTTTGTTGGACTGTTCTTGGACATTTAATTGGCACCAAATTTGTTTCTCATCCCATGTTTAATTACTCTTAACAGTTATTGGGTTGTTTTGTTCTTCAAAATGATCTATTTGGGGTCTACACTAACAGGAAAGTGATATTCCATTGAAGTTAGATCTTTGGCGTATTGCGCGATTGTTAGTCTATCTTTCTGCGTTTGTTCGCGGACATGATGCTGCTTGCAAGAACGCTCCACCATGAATCATTTGGTTGTCTGAATTTTTTATGTTTAAATCTACTCTCTTTTATTAAAACCAAACTCGAGGAGTTGCGGTATGTAAGCCTGCTACAATCGGTGCAATTTCTTAGCCTGTTTTTTAATATAATCTCTTAAGACTTCGCACTCTGAAATAATCACATGTGCACTCTCATTTTAGCTCTCTTCAGCGGGCAGCGTCATACTGTGTATGCAGTTCCGTCTTGCCCAAACTCGGGTGTTAAGTCATTTGAGGAAATGAATAGCTGTTGTTTAGTCAGTGACCCAGACTTCTAGATTTTATTCATTTTTTGTTAAAAAATGTCGATTAAAGCCCCAGTTACATTACTTAAACTGGCGGGTTATTGTTAGTTTGCCTGGATCTGGAGAAATAGTTGAAACACTTGGCTGATCACGTTTGTTGGGTCAATGACCTTTATAATCAATTATCATCGTGCTCTGATATAACGCTCGATCTCCAAGCATTCCTTCAAACAATTCATCTAGGGACTGCATCTTATCTTAGCCATGCTGTTTTCTTTTCTAAGCCACATATTTATTTAAATTATAAAAAATACAACGGCTTTATCAGATTATATCATCGGTCTTGTTTTGCTTAGACTCTTAAAAATAACGTATAAACACTTCCGATGTTGTTACTGGAGATGTTTAGAAACGAGTTTAATGTCTCGTTTACTTTTTTAAGCATTCTTTTTTTTTGCTCGGCTATGGCTGTTGAGAAAAAACTTGTACTTGCCTTTCTTTGAAGATCAAACTTTATGTCTTTTGTTGTAATGAAGTCACTAAAAGGCCTGTAAACGATTAAATTCTTCATCCGTGTTGTTTGTTGTCTAACTAGCGCTTTTATTTTTTGTCAGTTTAAAACGAGCTAAGTTTAGTTGTTTTTGTAGTTATCTTTGCTGTGGGCTTTTGGATTTTAGGTTTTAATTTTTTGCCTGCGCACTTACAGCTATTTGAACACTGGGCCGAAGAGCTTACGACAAACCTCCTAGAGTAATTGCTGCGGGTGCGCCTATGCACGTTGCTCTAAAAGCCAACACTCGTTCCTGATGCTTAGAGCGCTTATAGTCGCATGTTCAGTATTAACATATGTTTCAGCATTAAGGATGCAGATTACCTTCGTTTGGTTTTGCTGTATTTTGAATGTCTTGCTCTAGTTTTTGTGGCATTTTTGTGTAATGTGGTTAATCTGATGTATTTTATGTTAGGCTTTCTACTATCCCATTATTTTGGCGGAGCTGTAGGCACATTTGGAATTTAAAACTGTATCAGACTTCTGCTTTTTTTATATAAAAATAAATTTAGTATGTATATCTTTTATTTATGTTATTTTCAATATTAAGATGCGCAGGATATATTTAAATAAAATGTCTTTAAGACGGTTTATCGGCTTCTTCTTCTTTATCAATTTTGAATGTTTTTTACGTCTCTCACAGTTATCCCGCTTCCATGTATCTGTTTATCCTCCGGTTGTTCTTTAGGTCAATCCATATACGTATTTTGTGTATATGTTGCTTAAATAATACTTCAAGTCTTCGCTGTGTATGGTGGTAGTTCTTTTGCCACAAGGTAAAATGTTGGTTGTCTAAACTCCCACCTACAAACTGTTTTCTTATTTCTTCAAATTGCTGATATTGGTTTTTAGCCCGCTAGCCTTAGATTTGGTTAGGATCATTCCTCAATACGATCATTTGTATCTTCAGTTATTTTTGGATTAATAAAAATTTTATCTTCCTCTTTTGATGTTTCTTCATCTCTTACACACAGAAATATAAAATACCTTTAAGCGATCTTGCCTTCGAGACGCTAAATCTAAATTCCATTATTAGGTTCTGCACTGCTTTCTTGGATATGTTGTTTAATGAATCCACTCTGTAGTAATTTATTGTCTTAATTTTGAATGATTTTGTTGCTCAATTCAGCCTTGCTAAATTAGGGGTGCTAACAACGTCAAACTCTATCGTTATGTCAGGAGAAATGCTGTACTTTGCTTCGGTTGTCTGTTGATCTGATAAAACGTTTGTATTCGTTTAAAAGTTTGTTTCATATGACTGTCTGTCTTTTAATGACTCCTTGCATTATGGGCATGCGCTGTTAATCATTCTCAATTCTATGGGAATGGTAAGCGTATTTCCAAACAGCAAATTTTACAGCCATTACTTTTTGCCCCACGGCTTTTGTATATTGCGGTCCTATTCTATGTTTTAGTGCTTCTTCTTTTTCTTTTCCTGGATCGCTTTGTCTCGGCCTTTTCAGGCCCGTGTTAGCCTATAGATCAGTATAGGTTAATAAATATGGTCTGCATTGGTAAAGATATTTTTCTTGCTCAAGTTTTATAGAAATTTTTCTTTCGATTGCCCGCCCAGATTCTCGGTCAACTGCTCTGTTTGGGTCTATGTTTTTGAAGATGAGCGCGTATTTTGAAGTGAGACGCGCAGTGCCTGGCACAATCACGTCATTTGATACTAGGTTCTGGTAATTTGACAGTAAGAATTTGATACTGCATTCATTAGTGAGATGGATTATTTGGACGTATTAGTCGCTTATTTACCTTCACGCCAATGGGTTCTTTCAGTCTTCTATTGCGCCGGTCAAGATCGAGCCATGTGCTTGTGACTTCATTTTTATGAAGCAAATTAAAAAATTAATTATGTAAAAAACATCGGCAGGAATGAAGATGAAGATGATTATGATGTTTGTGATCCTGGAGACGACATGAGTGATTATGATCCTTTGACACGGCCATCGCTCATTGATCTCATTGCGGAGTGAATTATCAGAATGTACGGTCGGAGCATTTTACAAAGTTTAGGCTTAACCCCCGAATTTATAGACCCAAATGATTTTTTGATATTAGAAGATGGCTTTTGTCTGTGAATAACGACAAGGACCAACTTGTGCGGCTTACCATCTATACCAGACCCTTCAAAAGTTTTTTTTTTTAGCCAATGAGGTATTTATACAAATGTCTCAGTGTGTCGATCAATCGCCTTGGCATTTCTAAACACAAAATTACGATTTTGGATGCAGTTGCTTAATTCAAAATCACACTACAAGAACTCACGTCAGATAACCAAATGCAAAACTGGAACTTTAATGGAATTATATCAATAGGCAGAGAATTATATAATGCAATAGATGCAGAAACAGTTTTTCTGAAGAAACAGCATTTAAGACCATCACGACTCACCGATACCCAGCGTGATATAGAGGCCCTTGATCATGCTTTAGTAACCATTAGAGGCGAATTAACAAACAATTTTGCAAAAATGGGTGAAATAGATGAGCATATATGTAAATAGGAGAAAAGAAAACTCGTTGAGGCTGATGAACGCCAACTCTTTGGGTCATATGATATTAAGAATATGAATAACTTAAGACTATTAGATCTTGATAATGTGAGTTTCAGCTAGACTGAGTGCTGTCCTAATAACGAGTACAATTGCAAACATCAAGTAAATAGTTTAAGAGATAACTATCCTAAGAATTTTATTTGAAGACAAAACACTAGCAGAACCGATCCGAACCACTGTTAAAGAGAAAGGAGTCACATTTGTAAGGTTTTTATAAGCACTGGGTTTTGTATTAAGCACACTGGTGTTGGCTATTAAAGGCGGCGGTGCGTCATAGTTCTTTTCCTCCGCCGCCATCGCCTCCTTCACCACCTGATATATCATGGGTTAAAAAAAACAGATTGATCATCTTGCGTGATTTATTAAAAAAATTAGCGGTTAAAGCTTTTGACTCTTTTCCTGGCATTATTAGGGTGCATTGTTAGCTGGCTTTTGTCTACCTGATAGCAAAGTAGTTGGCTTTATGGCCGCGCATACTTATGGGATTAGGGCTCTGCTTAGTGTGAGGTTTATATTTGTATAGATAAAGAAAAGTTAATCCTATGCCAGTTAATCATGATCAATGCGCTGTCTTTGTCATATTCATGGTTCATCGCGGTACAGAGTCCTCGAAGCTTTGCTGCAGTCTTCATTGATTTGGGGGTTTGGTCTTGGGGATTTGATGACTTTTTCTTGGGCGTTTTTTATGTTGTTTATATTACGCTCAGTATTTATGTCGTTGTTCCACAACCTTATGTTCATTGCCTGATATAAAGAATTTAATTTTATAGTTTTATGATGGTCTATTGGAAGTCTGAGGTCAGAAGGCTGCTTGTATAATCCTTGTGCAACAGCAATGTCTTCTTTCGATCTTGCGTATTGTAATATCTTGTTGGTACTTTGAATACTTGAAGGTAAATCAACCACCTAGATTTAATGGAGTCTCTAAATTTTGCTTAAGTATTGTTTTTGTGCGTCATAGCCAGTAGAAAAGATCGGTTATGCTCGTTCTCGCCTGTGCTTGCGGAACCTAGCAAAACAAACGTAAGTAGAATATGTCGTTTATTCGTTACTTTTCCTGTTTAGTTTGGCCCTTAGAAGTGTTAAGATAAATGTTGTCATGCTGTTTTATGCTCTTTTGTAAGGACCCGGGATCACATCAGTTTTGCTGATATGAAAGATTGGAAAGGAGGATGCCAGTCATAGTTTTTCTTTTCTGTGCGTTGCACGAAAATAAAGAGGCGCCTTGCCTTGATTAGATGCCAACTTTGTCTAAGCCTGTCTTATGTTTATTTTAAATTCGATTAATTATCCTTTCAAAAGCCTTCAAGTCTATTATGTGGACTGAGTGGATTTAAACGGGTTTGTTCATTTGGTTATGGGCTTGCAGTGCAGTCAAATTACGTTCTGAGGTGTAATAGAAATGAATATCTAGTACAATGACCTCACCAAAAGGATCATTGGTTGATTTAAATGATCGGCATATCGTCACTCTCCCCCAGTTGATGCGCAAATCACAGCAAAGTTTAACTGGTTCTGAATAAAACTGCATCGGTTGTTTTTTACCATAGCTTTCTTGATGGGTCGTTTTCAATAGGGGGGTTAAGTTAGCTCTTCAATGGAGTCTCACCTTTTGATGTAAAGTGACAGTTGGGTCAACAGCTTGTCAAGAGTATCATGTTGCTATATTTTAAGTTTGTAGTGCGGCCCACAGATATATTTTGCATAAGTATATTTGAATGCATAATTTTTATTTTGTTTAAAAAATGTTTGTAACAATATCAACTCATGACCGTCCTTTCGTTTTTAGAACATGATTTTGAAAACAATTGCGGGGGCCCCAAATCGCGGTCGAGCTCATGAAATTTTCTCCAAAGTTGTTTGGTTTAATATTAGTGAATCCAAGGAAATAATAAGGTTTCTAAAGTTGATCACACAGGAGCCAAAGTTAAGCTGTTATCAATACCCGATGGTGATTAGGGTTTTGCTACTTAAAGAAGCAATGAGTAACTTACGACTTTTCTTTATACTTAACATTGCAATTCTTATATTCATCTTTAACTTTCTAAGCATGAAGAAGAGGAGGTTACTATTTTGATTAAGAGATAGTAAAATGTTAGGCTTTGCTGCTAAAAATTTTAAGATTTAGTGTTACACCATCAAACTACTTATGAGGGAGAAAATCCACGCTCGATCTTGCATTTAACATTCCTTTATCATATGTTCATTTTGGACGAGTGAGCTCTGATGAAAACTTATTTGATGGCAAGGCCTCCAACTGTTTTTAAGAGCTCTACATTCAGGGAAAGCTGCAATATTGCGTTTATGAATTTTTAGCAATTCCCGTATTTACAGTTTAAAAGATTAGTTGGTGGGTGGGTGGGTTCATTAATATATAAATTGAAGAAAAGCGGGTGAAAGTTGTGTTAATGTGATTACCTTCACTTTGTTGTGGTTTTTTATTTTTAAGTTGTTCTAAAAATTAATGTCGCGGGGCCAGTAGTAATCAGTGTTCATTTTGCGCCTCTGTGAGGTGTTATACCTTAGATGTAAATGACCTTGCAGACGTTGCGGACTTTGAATCTTGACGGTGTGATAGTGCGCTTTGTATGGTTTTGAGTTACTACTTAAAGATGGTGTTTTTAAACGCAAAGAGGTTGGCGACAGCAAAAAGTTTCCTAAACTTGATCAAATGCTCTATCTTGTGGACAATTAATGTTGGCAGTATGAATATTAAATAGTTCGAAAACTGACCTCAAAATGGCACTTAGAACCATATTAGTAGGGGACATAAAATTTGACTTCATAAGCCCCATGTACATATTTTAGCCGTCAAAAAAGTGTCAGTAATTGCATTAATCTTGGCCTTTACATGTAAGTCTTATGCATGGATGATAATAGTCGGAAAGAAATTGGTAATAACGCCGTATGGGAAATAGCTGATTCATCATCACAGAAATGAATATCTAGGTGTATTATAATGCTTCTACTAAATTTACAGTTATTTCCATGCAGGATAATTAGAGACCGTTCACTAATTGATATTTGAATTTCTGTCTTTAAAGATGTGGAGAGGGTTGGGGTTGGTGGGCGTTAGTGTCGGGACCTTATAAAGGAATTATATTAGCGGGCAAAACGTTGACGTTATACGCCTTAAGTTTCCGCGTCGTTGTCTACATGGCGTGGTTTATTTTGCTCATAAATACTAAGCATACAAAATCATTGGTGACTTAAATTAGAAAACATCTTACAGAACTTAATTGATTAATCTTACACATTTGACAGGCCTCTAGGGTTTATTATACTGAATACTAGTTTTTGACGGAGTGTATTATAAAATTATTAACTGGATTAGATTTAAACTCTGTTATAAAACTATGGAGCAGTTTAACTTTTTGCCAAAATACATCATCATGCTTATTGATTTGTGGGCGACTTGGTTGTGGAAATATAATTATTTATCCTCGACTGTTTCATACAGTTTATCGTTATAATTTTATTCTTTTTGTGGTTTTCTGTCCAACACTTAATGCGATCAATGCATATCTTGATAGAAGGGTTTTTATGGGCAGATGATGACATTTTTTTGTGGTTCCTAGCAATAAACTGATGTGAGTGTTTAGATAGTTTTTAGACTGTTTGAAGTGAACGCAGACACTATTTATTATAAGATGACTGTTCGGCAGAAGAGACATAGTTTATAAGAGAAACACTTTGTCGAAAATAGCTTTCAGCGGAAGACGGGGTTAAGTGTGTTGGATTTTGATGACATGAATATAACTCTGTTTTAATAGACTATAGAGAACAATGTTAAAGACTGTAGTTTTATTTCACATGAAAGACAGAGACTCATTTGAAGAATGTTTGCGCGAAAATGATGTTATTGAAAATGACCAGGAAAAACACAGGATTAAGCAAAAATTAAAATCTGAAAAGTTTAGTAAATTAGTATTGAAAACGGATAATCCTACACAGTATGTCTGTCTGTAGATAATCGTTATTTTTTGGTTATTGAAGTCTTACTTGTCAGAGAACAGTAATATGCTGATTCTAGGTCACTTTCGCCCGAAAACAGGTTGAGGGCGAAAGTGGCCTAGAGTCGGCATATTACTGTTCTCTACTGGGGACAATGACGTCGTTGTCACGCTTCAGTGTGAGCTAATGAGGTGTCTGTGCTGAAGTGTCTTGTGGCTTCACGTGCTGTCGGTTCTTTTTGTCTGATTGCTGTTTGTCTGGGTATTGTTTTGGCAGGATTTATAAGTTGAGTTGCCAGGGAGGTGCAGTGGAATGGTGGGTGTTGTGGTGGGGCGGGGGTGGGGGTGGGGGTGGAGAATGGGTTGAGGAGGAAAGGGCGTTAGAGGGACAATTAACTGACAGATTGACAGCCGAGACAGTTTCATCATGTGCGCGTGTTTGGGGGAAGTGAACACTTGTGTCCGTGTGTGTGTGTGTGTGTGTGTGTGTGTGTGTGTGTGTGTGTGTGTGTGTGTGTGTGTGTGCGTGCGCGTGTGCGCGTGTGTGTTTGCGCTGTGTGTGTGTGTGTGTGTGTGTGTGTGTGTGTGTGTGTGTGTGTTTGTTTACGTGTGTGTGTGTGTGCACGCATGCAAGTGAGTGTACAGCTGATAAATGAAACTGCTTCATGTCTATAAACACGCTGAAGATCACATGTAGGCAATAAAAACTGAGTAATCTTCGTTGCTGGATCCTGTATACATGAGCACACTCTGCATGCACTGCAACACTTGGCTCCACAGAGCATTGCACAATCAGTCACCATGCTGCCATGAGAAATGCTGACACAGAACAACGTCAATGTTGTTCCCTATTGTCAATGTATGACTTCTGCTCGATGGTCTTGAAATCGTATCACACAATCTATATTTTCACTCTCTCTCTCTCTCTCTCTCTCTCTCTCTCTCTCTCTCTCTCTCTCTCTCTCTCTCTCTCTCTCTCTCTCTCTCTCTCTCTCAACACACACACACACACACACACACACACACACACACACACACACACGCGCGCGCGCGCGCGCACACACACACACACACACACACACACACTTTATTTATTCTCTCTGCTTTGAGTCATTTGCCACAGGCGTCTAATGGACACAGCCATATTTGCTTCCGGCGCTCAGAAAAGAATACCTCCCCAGAAGAAATCCTCTGTGGAGAGACTCTCTGTCCTGCCAATGCGACAGTCTCGGCTGAAGGACTGTGGACAATAACGTTGTTGTCACGCTTCAGTGTGAGC
>JAFLJL010014789.1:20000-23442 GCA_018398815.1 Conus ventricosus | reverse complement strand
ACCCTCCCATTCTTTGTTCTATTTCTTTCACTTGTTTGTTTTGTACTGAGAGACATCCTAGACGTATTCAATCAAACTTCAGTTTTGCAACATCAACATCGCACACTAAAGTAGCCTTTCCCACAACATACATACAACGTACATATGATGCTACCGGGGAAAAAAATACAGAAAGAAAAAGACAGATTGCTCATCTAGGCGCCGACACAGAGTTATGGCAATATGCAACCAAACGCGAATGCGCGCGCGCGCACACACACACGCACACTCACACGCGCGCGCGCTCACACACACACACACACACACACACACACACACACACACACACACACACACACACACACACATGCGCGAACACAGTCCACGCCAACGCACGCGCGAAATGGCAATACATCGTTGGTAGGATCAGAGAGGATACATTGTGACATCGTTGGTAGGATCAGAGAGGATACATTGTGACATCGTTGGTAGGATCAGAGAGGATACATTGTGACATCGTTGGTAGGATCAGAGAGGATACATTGTGACATCGTTGGTAGGATCAGAGAGGATACATTGTGACATCGTTGGTAGGATCAGAGAGGATACATTGTGACATCGTTGGTAGGATCAGAGAGGATACATTGTGACATCGTTGGTAGGATCAGAGAGGATACATTGTGACATCGTTGGTAGGATCAGAGAGGATACATTGTGACATCGTTGGTAGGATCAGAGAGGATACATTGTGACAGGGAAGGCGGTGAGGAAAGGGGAAAGTAGAGAGATCTGTTCTATAGATTCTCTCTCTCACACACACACACACACACACACACACACACACACACACACACACACACACACACACAGAGAGAGAGAGAGAGAGAGAGAGAGAGAGAGAGAGAGAGAGAGACAGAGAGAGGAAGGGAGAGCTAGTGACTGACTGACACGCAGGTAGGCAGACAGGTTAGCGGGCAGGCAAACAGAGAGAGAGAGAGAGAGAGAGAGAGAGAGAGAGAGAGAGAGAGACAGAGACAGAGACAGAGAGAGAGACAGAGAGAGAGAGACAGAGACAGAGAGAGAGAGCAATTATTTTAATGAGAACAGACTATCCGTGTATAAAAAAAAAAGTCCAGACAAAATAAACAATGAGTGCAAAAAAAAAGAAAAAAGAAAAAAAAGAGATACAAATTCAACACACACAGTCTGTGGAAGCATAGCAACTATAGCACTGTAGTAGAAGTATCCAAATCTGGAAAGAATGCAATAGAAGTCCATCAAATGTTTAGTGTAAAGAATGAAATAAAAGTAGGCTACATAACGACATTTGTGGACTGGTCTCTGAAAAAGAAACTTCGAGCGAGATGCTCCAAAAAGAAACTTCGAGCGAGATGCTCCAAAAAGAAACTTCAAGCGAGATGCTCCAAAAAGAAACTTCGAGCGAGATGCTCCCCATTTCGGTAGCTTCCCCCCACGCCCCCCCCCCCCCCCCCCCCCTCCACATCAGATCATCATGATTCCTCTCAATCGGGGCAGTCTCGAGATTAACTCAACAGCTTCAAAGCATAAACTGTTTTCTATTCCTTTGGGACGGTTTTTTCTAACTGAAGAGCTTCAAAACATACTCTTTTCTGTTCCTTTGGGAGGATTTTTTTTCCTCCTGAAATATCTTTGATTGTGCTCTAATTGAGTGAGTGCAATCAGATAAGATAAGATAATGTTGCTTATAGCCCAGCCGACCGCAAAGGGCCACATCAGGGCTGTCACCACGTTAAAATCAACTCACCAGTCATTAAAAAAAAAAAAAAAAAAAAAAAACACCTTTCACACATCTCTTTAAATGACATCGTCTAGAAACGTACCAGAAACTTCGTTAAAAATCTTTCTTCCGTAAAATCTTAAATCGGATGAAAAATGTTAATCTCTCTCAAAAACTCAAGGATCACATCAGGCGGGACATCCCTGAACAGGATCTTCATGGACTCCGCCGTAAAATGTTTGTGTCTCACATCGTGCAAGTCCCAACACTCTAAAAGAACATGTTTCATTGTGAGTGGCGCATGACATGGAATGCACCACGGAGCTTCTTCACTCTTTAAAAGGTAAGCATGGGTAAAATACGAATGGCCGGTGTGCAGCCGGCACAGAACCGTTTCCTCTTTACGACCTCCCGACGTGGATGGGAGGAAGTCCATAAGGTTTGGACGGATCTGAAAGAGTTTGTTATTCGTCTGTGTGTTCCAATCCTCCTGCCAGAGGTCTCTCACATAATCGTTAATTTTGGGTTTCACATCTGAGCAGGGGATATAAGTGTTGGACAGTTTCTCTCTTGTGCATTCTTGGCTAAACGATCAACCCTTTCGTTCCCGCCGATGCCAACATGACCAGGAACCCAAGCAAGAGTAATGTTGTAACCGTCCGCCTTCAACTTGCTAAAAAGTTCCAAAAAAAGTAAAAGTTCTGGATGCTGAAGGTTGCGGCCAGCTATGGCCTCCAAAGCTGACAGCGAATCTGACAGAACCAGAAAGTCTCTCTTCGAAGAATGTGAGATTATCTTCAAAGCCAGTACCAGAGCAGTAAGTTCAGCAGAATAGACAGAAGCATCTGAATGTATATGTTCCAACAGTATCTGAGAAGGAGCCCCAGGGCAGTAGGCTGCACAGGCCACTCCATCCTCAGACTTGGAACCGTCAGTGAAAACTTTTGATAGGATGGGAATTTGGAACAGAGCTCAGCATACAAAGCCTTGTACGCCAGAGAGCTGGTAGACTCTTTGCGAAAAGCTGCAAGATCGAAACGAATCTCTGGTGTGAAAAAGGTCCACGGAGGTTGATCCGGAAACTTGGAAAAATCGGACACAACTCCTAGGTCTAGACCTGCATTCCGCACGTGAGGCCGCATACGAAGACCAAACGGCGGAATACATTTCGGGTTGTTTTCAAACTTACTTTGGAACGGAGGGTCAAAGACACAGTCATAGGCAGGATTCTGCGGTTCTGAGAACAGTCGGATATAATAATTCAAAGACAGTTTCAGCCTGCGGTTGGACAGTGAAGGTTCACTCGCCTCTGCGTACAAGCTGTACACAGGGGTGGTGCGGAACGCTCCAAGACAGAGACGAAGCCCTTGATGGTGGATAGGGTCCAAGAGTTTGAGGTAAGACGATCTTGCGGAGCCGTACACGGCACAACCGTAGTCCAGTTTGGAACGGACCAAGGCTCTGTAGAGGTGCAGCAAAGTTTTCTTATCAGCGCCCCAGTCGGTGTGCGCTACAACCCGCAGAATATTCAGAGCTTTCTGGCAAGAAGTTTTGAGGTTTTTGATGTGGCTGAGAAAGTTGAGTTTTTGGTCAAAAATAACTCCCAGGAATTTGGCTTCTATCGAGAGCTCCTCTGAATTTGGCTTCTATCGAGAGCTCCTCTGAATTTGGCTTCTATCGAGAGCTCCTCTGAATTTGGCTTCT
>JAFLJL010014789.1:12500-15000 GCA_018398815.1 Conus ventricosus | reverse complement strand
TGGCTTTGCTTGAACTGCAAGTAAAAGATTGACATCTTCACCCATAATAAATAAATTAAAGCAACGGTCAGGATGTACTCCCTACCAGAAGCTTTTCATCCATGAAAGACCGCTACTCTCCTCTCTCTCTCTCTCTCTCTCTCTCTCTCTCTCTCTCTCTCTCTCGTCAATCTGTGATTTTCTGCGGTGTGTGAGTATGCGCGTGCGCGTGAGTTTATGTGTGGATGGGTTTGTGGGGGAGGGGGGGGGGGTGCGCGTGTGCGTGGGTGTGAAACAGAGAGAGAGAGAGAGAGAGAGAGAGAGAGAGAGAGAGAGAGAGAGAGAGAGAGAGAGCAACGAGTATGTGTATATATTATATCTGTATACGCACAGACACACGCGCGCGTACGTAAGCACTCATGCTTGTGTGCGCGCGCGTGTGTATGCATGGTGTTGTGTGTGTGTGTGTGTGTGTGTGTGTGTGTGTGTGTGTGTGTGTGTGTGTGTTGTGTGTGTGTGTGTGTGTGTGTGTGTGTGTGTGGTGTGTGTCTGTGTGTGGTGTGTGTGTGTGTGTGTGTGTGGTGTGTGTGCGTGTGTGTGTGTGTGTGTGTGTGTACTCGCGCGCGCGCGCGCGCGTGCAAATGCATATTCATGTGTATGCGAGCGCGTGAGCGCTCGATTCTGCGGATTTCAAACGTGTAGAAGAGAATGCATGTACGTATACAACATTGAGAGTATGTGACAGTGTAACTGACGCACATAACCCTTGTGGGGGTGACGGCGGGGAATGGCGGTGGGAGGGAAGGTGGGAGGGAAGGTGGGAGGGAGTGTAGACTGAGGCAGATGGGGGTGTTTGAGCGTGAATGATACCCCCGCCTTCTGAAAATTCCCTGCTAGTAAATTCCTCTTCTTCTGTCATTGTTTCTGAATGGGCCCTGTTTTGTTTCTTCGTTTGTCCGTCCGTCCGTCCGTCCGTTCGTTTGTTCGTTTGTTTGTATGTTTGTATGTTTGCTTGTTAGTTTGTTGGTTTGTTGGTTTGTTTATTTGGTTGGTTGGTTGGGTTGGTTGGTTGGTTGGTTGGTTGGTTGGTTGGTTAATCTTCCTTTTTCATCCACGTTTTCTACCCTTCAGGCGCATTTACCTCTGTTTACTTAAAAAAAAAATGCTTGATTTTTTCATTCTGTGTACAACGTTTGATATGTCAGTATTTCTGATGTAATCTTTGAGATTTGGCGGTGAGTCTTCATGGGTACTTGTTGCCCATTCTGCACTTTGGCCCCCAGGGCCTGCTAGAGTGACGGAGCTCTGTGGCACTGTCCAGGGCCTGCTATAGTGGCGGATCTCTGTGGCACTGTCCAGGGGCCTCTTATAGTGACGGAGCTCTGTGGCACTGTCCAGGGCCTGGTATAGTGGCAGATCTCTGTGGCACTGTCCAGGGCCTGGTATAGTGACGGAGCTCTGTGGCACTGTCCAGGCCTGCTATAGTGACGGAGCTCTGTGGCACTGTCCAGGGCCTGCTATAGTGACGGAGCTCTGTGGCACTGTCCAGGGCCTGCTATAGTGACGGAGCTCTGTGGCACTGTCCAGGGCCTCTTATAGTGCGGAGCTCTGTGGCACTGTTCCGCTTTTCATTCTTTAGTTGACTGGTTTTCCTCTTTCAACGGAGGCTGATGAAGCAAGCGGGCTGACCGGCGCTCTCACCATTGTCCGGCTGTATCTGCCTGAAGAATGTGTCCGGCTGTATCTGCCTGAAGAGTGTGTCCGGCTGTATCTGCCTGAAGAGTGTGTTCCGGCTGTATCTGCCTGAAGAGTGTGTCCGGCTGTATCTGCCTGAAGAGTGTGTCCGGCTGTATCTGCCTGAACTGTTCTGGGGCCCTTGTTTTTCTTAATTTATATAAATGACATAAGTAGAAATCTCTCTCCTGGAACTACTATAAGGCTTTTTGCAGATGACAGTTTAGTATATAGAACAATCAGAAGCAAGAATGATACTCGCATTCTACAAGAAGATCTAAACGCTTTACAAGAGTGGGAAAGAAATTGGAAAATGGAATTTCATCCCCAAAAGTGCCAAGTGTTGCGTATATGTAACAAACGCTCACCAATTAGATCAGATTATTCTATCCATAATACTATTCTTAAAGAAACTAATGCTGCAAAATATTTAGGCGTGATTATAGATAGTCGTCTCAAATGGAAAGAACATTACAATTTAGTATGTAAGAAAGCAAATAACATCTTAGCTTTCTTATACAGGAATATCAATGACTGCCCCCAAAAGGTTAAAGACGACTGCTACAAAACACTGGTTAGACCAGTACTGGAATATGGTTGCTCAGTTTGGGATCCTTACCATCTAAAGGACATTGATAACCTCGAAAAGATTCAGAAGAGAGCAGCACGGTTCGTAACAGGGAACCACATCAGAGCAAAGGGGAATACTAGGAAGAACATGAGGAAATTAGAATGGAAACCCCTAGAAGAGAGAAGAGCTTTTATTAAACTTAACACCTTTTTCAAA
>JAFLJL010014789.1:0-7500 GCA_018398815.1 Conus ventricosus | reverse complement strand
TTTTTACTTAAATCTTCCACCCTATCCCCACGTCGCCACCTGCAAACATCATCTTTTTTTATTTCCTCCCCCCCCCCCCCCCCTTTTTTTTTTCCCCATTCCACTCCTCTTCATCCGCCTCCATTCTCCTCCCCCTTCAGTCTCTGAATCTGCCAGATGCCATAAGCTTCTAGGGGGCTTATAAACTGTCATTTTTTTTTAATCTGATTTCTGGAATCTTATGGAAGAACTGGCCGATTCCGGCAGACGGCGAATAAGCCCTCGGTGGAACAGCGATCAAGTCGTCAGGTGGACGCAGCTGTGACGTCATAGGGTCTCTGGGAACCAAACAAAACAAACAAGGAAAACCAGACATGGTGTGCTAACCGCTGTTGTCTACAGCCTGACGGTTTGATTCGGAAGGGCTCCTGATAAAGGTCATGCGGTGATGAAGGGGGGGGGGGGGGGGGGGGGGGGGGGGGGGGAGGGGGGGGGGGGGAGGGTAAAATGGATTAGGTGTTTTTTTCTTTCCTTCCACTTCTTTTTTTTCTTTTTTCCCTTTTTTTTTTTTTTTTTTTTTTCTTTCTTCCATTCATTCATTCCTTCTTTCTTTCCTTCCGTTTTTCTGCCTGTTCTTGCTTTCTGCCCTTTTTGTCTTTTGTGTGTGTGTGTGTTCCTTCATTGTTTCTCTTTTTTCCTGTCCGGTCTTCATGTTTTCCCTTTTTCTTTCTTCCCACTCTTTGTTTTCATTTTTTCTTTCTTTCTTCCCTTTTTTTTTTATTCTTTCCCGTCTTTCCTTCCTTTCCTTCTTTCTCCCGTTCTTTCTTTCTTGTTTCTGCTTCCCCCCCCCCCCCCCCCCCCCCCCCCCCCCCCCCCCCCCTCCTCTCTTTCTTCTTTCACTTTGTATCTCCTTTTCAGTCTTTCGTTCCTTCCTTATTTCTGTCTGTCATTTTCCACCTTTCCTTCTGTTTCTCTTCTCGTCTCGCTTTCTCCTTCCCCCCTTTCCTTCCATCTTGTTTGCTTTTTTCTGTTTCTCTTATAATTCTTTCTTTCTTTCCTTTTCCCCCTTGCTTTCTTATTCTTTTTCTTTTGTCTTTTTCACTTTTGTTTCATCTTTTCTGCATTCTTTCTTCTTCTCCCTGTTTGGGTTTTTCCTCCTTTGTCTTTTTCACTTTGTTTATCTTTTTCTGCATTCTTCTTCTTCTCCTGCTTGGTTTTTCCTCCTTTGGTTCCTTTCACATTTTCTTTTTTATTTGGAATACTGGTACTGTGTGTACTTGTTCTATGAAATTTAAATGACCAACCCGTCAACGTAAACATTGAATACAAAAGAAGACTTGAAGAAGTAAAAGAATAATGAGTAAAAGGTGCACAAGAGAGAGAGAGAGAGAGAGAGGGGAGAGAGAGAGAGAGAGAGAAAAGAGGAGAGACAGAGAGGGGAGAAGACAGACAGACAGACGAGACAGACAGACAGAGAAAAACAGAGAGGGGGGGGGGGGGGAGGGGACAGACAGACAGACAGACTGACAGACAGACAGAGACAGTGTGTGTGTGTGTGTGTGTGTGTGTGTGTGTGTGTGGGGTGTTTTGTGTGTGATAAACTGTATTTAAAAACCAGTAATTGACACATTCGGGTAATAAACTGTATGCTGCAGTCTTATCATTACTCCCGGTTTGGCTGATGCCCTTAAATTCCGCTGCACCCCCTAACACCTCTATTACCTCTTTGTCTTTCTCTGTCTCTGTCCCGCGCCACTCCCCCCCCCCCCCCCCCGCCCCCCCTCCCTCTCCCCTCTCTCTCTCTCTTCCCCTCTCTCCCCTCTCTCTCCCCTCTCTCTCTTCTCAATCTTTCCTTGATCGAATAAAACTTTTCAGAGTTTTGAGTCCAGCGTTTCTCTCCCTCTCTCTCCTCCCTCTCTCTCCCCTCTCTCTCTCTCTCTCTCTCTCTCTCTTCTCTCTCTCTCTCTCTTGTTTTGTTGTTGTTTGTTGTTTTTGTTTATCTGCTGTTAATTGGATTGGGAAAGGCGGGCACCTCATAGTTAATGTGGGAAAGGAAATTACAGCAGGCGGTTTTCTTTCCCGCTTTCTTTCTTTCTTTCTTTCTTTCGTTCTCTCTTCTGTCTTTCTTTTTTTCTGTCTGTCTTTTATCTGTCTGTTTGGTCTGTCGTCTGTCTGTCTGGTCTTTTCTTTTCTACTTCCCCTCCCTTGCTTTTTTTCTTTTTTTGTTGTTTTCTTCCGTTTCTTTCCTCCCCTCCTTTCGTGCGTTTCTTTTCTATTGTTTTTTTTCTTTTCTTTTTTCTTTTTTTTTCCCTTTCTTTTTTTCTTTTCTTCCTTTTCTTTTTTTACCCTTATATCCGTTTTATAACGGCTATAACGGCCCCCTTTCATTTTTTTTTTTATGAATATTTCAGAAATACTGGCCGATCTATCCCCAAAATTTGTTATGTTCATTATGGTGTTCCACGGATGAAAGCCCCCATGTTTACCGAATAGCCGTTACTAATGGTTATAACGGCCCCAAAAAGGTTTTTTCCTCTTTATGGAATATGGGTGAGGGGTATGCTTTGGGAAGCGAGGGGGGGGGGGGGTGGAAAGGGGGGGGCGGTGGGGTGGGAAAGGGGAAAAGGAGGTTGTGGAGGAGGGGGAGGGGGAGGGTATGCTTACTGTTCGAACTGGGCACAAATGCTCCTTTTTGCGGCTTTGTTCTTCTATCATCATCTCATCATCATCATCATCACATCATCTCATCATCATCATCATCATCATCATCATCTCTCTCTCTCTCTCCCCCCCTCCCCTCCCTCTCTCTCTTTTCTCCCTTTTTCTCTCTCTCTCCTCTCTCTCTTCTCTTCTCTTTCTGTGTTGGTGTGTGTGTGTGTGTTTTGTGTGTGTGTGTGTTTTGTGTGTGTGTGTGTGTTGTGTGTGTGATTTCTGAGTGTGTGTTTGTCTGCTGCGTATCAGCGTGCGCGTGTGTGGTGTCGTGCGTGCGTGCGTGCTTGCGCGCGGGCGGTTTGTTTGTGTTGGTGTGTTGGTTTGTGTGTGTGTGTTTAGGGGTGTGTGTTCCGCCACGCCCTTCCCAACTTTACCGGCTTTTCCCCCCCGCCCCCTTTTTTTTCTTAATTCTCCCCCCCCACCCAAATCCTCTTCTCTCCTCAACACCTTCCACTGCCGTCTGTGTGGTTTGTGGTGTTTGTTTTTGTTTGGGGTTTAAGGCTCAAAGCACTGAGATGAAAGGGATATAATTTTCGTGCCTTACATGTTTTTGGGAGCTGATGTTTTGGGGGGGAGGGAGGTGGAGGAGAGAGGAAAGGGGTGGGTGATCCCTCAGGAACAAGAAGGATGGAGGCAAGGAGGTAGTGAAAGAGAACATTTCCAGACGGGGAAGGGGGATAAGGTGAGATGGTGAAGCGGGGGGGCGGGGGGGGGGGGGGGGGGCAGGAGGGGACGGATGGTGGGAAGGACGTTTACGTTATGGTTGCTAATCTGAGAGCAAAGGTTAACTTTGTTTTAAAAAAAACACACACAGAAAACGTTTTATCTTGTTTGTTTGTTCATTTCATGCCATTTTATCATCATCATCATCATTATTATTATTATTATTATTATTATTATTATTATTATTATTATTATTGTTATTATTATTATTATTATTATTATTATTATTATTATTATTATTAATATTGTTATTATTATTATTATTAATATTGTTATTATTATTATTAATATTGTTTATTATTATTATTATTATTATTATTATTATTATTGTTGTTGTTATCATTATTATTATTATTATTATCATTATTACTTTTACTATCATCATCATTATCATCATTATTATTATTGTTGTTGTTATTGTTATTATTCTTATCAGTAGTAGTAGTAGTAGTAGCAGCAGCAGCAGCAGCAGCAGCAGCAGTATTATTTTGCTATCTGGACGAGATTGGGGGTTGTTTGTTTCTTTCTTTCTTTCTGTTGTTTGTTTTGCTAACCGGGTGTAATGGAGTTTCGACTTTGCTGGAAACTTTTGGTTAATGGAACTAGGGAACTCATGGGCGATCTCTTTGACTAGAGGGTGAAAAGAACCAGACTCAAGGTTCCAGTCACGCTTGCTGATTTCCTGAGTGAAAGTACAGTTACTTGCAATGGGAAAACAAAGTCAGCTCCCGTTAGCAGCAAGCATACATGCATTCTGTGCACGCTGGAAAATCCTTAGACATGAGAGAATCGACCCCTGGCCTTTTTACGGGTAAACTATTATTTACAGATAGAATTGTGTTGTCGTTGCTGATAAATGGGCAGTGCCAGATTTAGAGGACGCCTTCTCTTAATGACGTTAATTGGTTTTGTTACATTTTTTCTCTGTCAAAGAATGTCGACTGTGTGAAGATTCCGACACAGACAACTCTGAAAGGACTCGTGAGTTCGACTGGGTAAAATATGAATAGGGGAACTACAAGGTGAAATATGAATAGGGGAACTACAAAGTGAAATATCAAAAGGGGAACTACAAGGTGAAATATCAATAGGGGAACTACAAGGTAAAATATCATAAGGGGAACTACAAGGTAAAATATCAATAGGGGAACTACAAGGTAAAATATCAATAGGGGAACTACAAGGTAAAATATCATAAGGGGAACTACAAGGTAAAATATCAATAGGGGAACTACAAGGTAAAATATCAATAGGGGAACTACAAGGTAAAATATCATAAGGGGAACTACAAGGTAAAATATCAATAGGGGAACTACAAGGTAAAATATCAATAGGGGAACTACAAGGTAAAATATCAATAGGGGAACTACAAGGTGAAATATCAATAGGGGAACTACAAGGTGAAATATCAATAGGGGAACTACAAGGTGAAATATCAATAGGGGAACTACAAAGTGAAATATCAATAGGGGAACTACAAGGTAAAACATCAATAGGGTAACTACAAGGGGATTCGGGGGAGCACTGGCCTTTCAAAAGCTCGAGCAGTTCTGGACATCCTCTTTGACCGCCGCTAAGGGAAGCAATAGAAGACAATAACCGAAAGACTTAATTCCCATTATCTTTTTTTATGTATACATAAATACACACGTTGAATCTGAAAGGCCTTGCATATCCACAACAAAATTAATACAATACCACTGGGGGGATGAGGGGGGATGAGGCGGGGTGGTGGTATTGAGGGATATAAAATGGAATGTAACTGCTAGTACACACACACACACACACACACACACACACACACACACACACACACACACACACACACACACACACACACACACACACATTTCTGATGTGTTGAACATGGGGAGAGGGGAGGGAGATGGTGCTTTTTTTTTCTGCTGCTGTATCCCGCAAGGGGAAAAAAAGATAGGGTGGTGGTGGTGGTTGGGGATGGGAGGAAGGGGGTGGGTATAGCAGCGGCGGAGAGAATGAGAGAAGATGCCCAGCTCAGGGCCCCTGATCTGAAAACTACGACCGCAAAGGACATGAGGGGAGGAACAGTGAGACTGGCAGGCTAAATGAGATACCCAGGATGGATTGGCTGTCAGTAAGGCTAAGACTCTCTCTCCCGCTCTCTCTCTCTCTCTCTCCTCTCTCTCTCTTCTCTCTCTCTCTCTCTCTCTCTCTCTCTCTCTCTCTCTTTTTTTTTTTTCCCTCTCTCTCTCTCTGTTCTCTCTCTCTCTCTCGTTTTGAGATAAAGAATCATTGTCATTGTCTCTCTCTTCCCGTGTGTGTTTGTGCGTGTGCGGTTGTGTGCGCGCGCATGCGTGTGTGCATCTGCGCGTGTGTGGTAATGTGTGTGTATGCATATATATATATATATATATATATATAATATATATATATATATATATATATATATATATATATATATATATATATATATATATATTTAAAATATTATATATATACTAGCCTGCACTTGTTTTCCCCACTACTTAATTCTGCGACATATATTATATATTATATATATATATTATATATATATATTATATATATATATATTATATATATATATTGTAAACCTCCCCTTGTTCCTACTGTAAAGAAACGCACAAGGGGAGATCGGGTTCGGGAGAAAGTTGGACTAGGTTCATCTAATCAAGACAAAGAGTCAGGCCCGGTGAAGATTTTCATTCTTTTAATTTGGTCTACAGCTTTTTGCACATAAAATGGGCTGGTGATAATGCCCAACAAAAAGGAAATAGGAAAAAAAACAAAGGTAAAGGGGAAAAAAAGGAAAACTAAAGGTAGAAGTATCGACAAAGGGCTCTAGCAACCGTGGCATTTCTGGTGCCATCAGAACACCATCACCACACTTCACAGACTAAGGTGTCGTCCTCTCCGTTTGAGATTTGGGGCCTGACTGAATAACTCCGTAACTTCCAGAGCACCCACGCTTCCCTATCGTCACCTAGGGACGCCATCTGTCAGATCCCTACGTCTCATGAATATTTATAAGGGTCTTACATGTTTAACTGCAACTATTAACCACAAACTTCATCACCTACATGTCCCTCTAACCTAAGCATACAACATCTTCTCAAACATTGCGAGATCCTAAGTCTCACAAGTTTGAAATAAGAAAATAATAATCAGAACTATTTCCTTAAAAGTGCAGGATGACCAACAACCTAAATAGTAAGCCCATCCCACAACTACTGGTCTTCCTCTTACATAACGGGGCTGGCACCCCATAAACTTTCCCCGGTCTCTTCCCCGGTCTAGCAGAGAGTATTCCCTCTTTGGAATTTCCGGCCCGTCGCCGGTCAGTGCCTACAAAGGGATTCCTCCTTAGATCGCCACACAACTGGGCGAACTCATCGGGGGTCATCAGACTACCTCCCTCGGTTAATCTAAACATCAACCATGGCACTCCTCAGTGGAAGCACACAAGAATCTCTGGTACACCATAGGTGGTGTACAATATATATATATATATATATATATATATATATATATATATATATATATATATATATATATATATTATATTATATATAGAATTATAAACAAAGCTTGCTCTTATGTCTTAGATTGAAGAAATAGGGGGAGATACGCATTCATACCTGCAGTGGCAGATGATTCTGCCTAACTAACAGTATGTGCTTGAGTGGGTGGATGGGGAAAAAAATAAAATAAATGCTTCTCAAAATGAGCTTTCAGCAAGCTTATATTCTCCAAGGGGGAGAGACATCCTCCAATATATATGGGGGGACGCGGGGGGGGGGGGGGGGGGGGGGGGGTTAGACGGTGGGTAAGGAAGTTTTTAAAAATCCATACAGACAAGAACATGACACTTTGACCAACTTTTAAAAAAAAAATGTTACTCCTGGGTGTTTCTGGAATGGATTCAGCCGAGTCAGATTCCATGGACTAAGATCTCCCGCAGTCCCTCTTTTGCCGCCTTGTAGCTTTTGACGAATCTGAATCACTTGGTTTCTTGCTTTTTCTTGACCTTTCTTGGTCTGGCCTTTCTCCCCTCATGCCAGCCCTTTGTGCAATTCTGACATCATTCGA
>JAFLJL010014788.1:0-10755 GCA_018398815.1 Conus ventricosus | reverse complement strand
TCTCCTTTTGGATTAAACGCTCAGACTATCTGTTTCTCCTTTGAAAACACAAGATATACAGTTTCTCCTGTGTAAAAACACAGACTACATGTTTCTCCTGTGAAAACATTCTAGGACTACAGTTTCGCCCTTGAAAAACACAACAGGGACTATTCCGTTTCTCCTGTGAAAACACACAGACTACAGTTTCTCTTTGAAACACACAGTCTGTCAGTGTTTCCTTTGAAAACACACTGACTACAGTTTCTCCATTTGATAACACACAGCCTACTTTTTTTCGCCTTTTTTGTTTGTCTAGTATCGAGACTGTGGGTCTCCCTTTTGAAACGCACAGACTACGTTTCTCCTTTGAAAACACACAGGAATACAGTTTCTCCTTTTGAAAACACATAGACTACAGTTTCTCCTTTGTGAAAACAGAAGACTACAGTTTCTCACTTTGAAAACAACACAGCTACCAGTTTCTCCTTTGAAAAACACTGACTACAGTTTTTCGCCTTTTTTGTTTTGTCCTAGGATCGAGACTGTGTGTCTCCTTTTGAACAACGCACCGACTACAGTTTCTCCTTTGACAAAACAGACTACTGTTTCTCCTTTTGAAAACAATAGACTACAGTTTCTCTTTGAAAACAGAGCTAAGTTTTCTCTTGTGAAAAAACCACAGACTAAGTTTTTCCGTTGAAATCAGACAGGACTACAGTTTCTCCTTTGAAACACACAGGACTTTACAGTTTCTCCTGTGAAAACACACAGGACTACAGTTATCTCTCTGTGAAAACACACCGCCTACAGATTCTCCATTTGAAAACACACAGACCTATTCAGTTTCTCTGTGAAAACACACAGACTACAGTTTCTCCTTTGAAAACCACTCAGGGTCTGCAGTTTTTCCTTTGAAAACACACAGACTACAGTTTTCCTTGAAATACACACTGATTCCCCAAATTTTTCCTTTGAACACCTCACAGACTACAGTTTTTCTTTGTAAACACACAGACTACAGTTTTTTGCCTTTTTTTGTTTGGCTTGACGTGACTGTGTGTCTCTTTTGAAAACGCACAGACGTAGTCTACAGTTTCTCTTTGAAAACACACGACTACAGTTTCTCCTGTTTGAAAACAACAGAGACACAGTTTTCCTTGAAAACAGAGACTACAGTATTCTCCTTTGAACACACCGACTACAGTTTTTCCTTTGTGAAAAACACACAGACTCAGTTTCTCCCTTTGACAACACAGGACTTACAGTTTCTCCTTTGGAACTCTCAGACTACAGTTTCTCCTGTGAAAACGCACAGACTACAGTTTTCCTTTGAAAACCACTAGACTACGTTTTTCCTTTGGAAAACACACAGACTACAGTTTCTCCTTTGCAACACACGACTACCAAATTTTTCCTTTGAAAACCACACAGACTACAGTTTTTCCTTTGAAGCAACACACAGATACAGTTTCTCCTTGGTTTAAATAACTTTATTTCAGAAAAAATGCAAGAATTACCTTATTATTGACAGAATGAATGAGCAACAACACGCCTGGCTTATACTTGCTCCCAAATTGACCACTTACAATATATTGGCGGTTAAATACATTCACAAATTTCACTAAACATTTCACTTCGTGATTGGGATTTTTTTAATGACACATTGAAAACGAAAAAACAAAAAAAAGACCACAAAAAAAAGACAAATAAAAAGACACCAAAAAAAACAAGCAACAGAAGAGCGAAAAGCGACACAGTCAGCAGAAAAATAAACAATGAATAACATGGCGAAAATGGGAGGATGGGAGTGGAAAAAGAAAAAAAGGATGGAGGAACAGTAGGGAAAGAAAACAGCCAATTGGAAAACAACACCCAAAGTGGAGAAAAAAAAAAACTAAAAAAAATGAAAATAACAGGAAGGGCGGGGACAGGTGGAAGGACACGGAAAACCGCAGGAAAAAAGGAAAAAAAAAAAGGGTTTTGGAAGGGGAAAGTGGAAAAGGATCAAAGTGGGAAAGGGAGGAGGAAAAAATAAATAATGGATTAAAACAGCTGCAATTCACATCCAGCTACAGAATATTCGGGGTGTGATATGACACTACTTTTATCTTGACATACTCCGAGAGATGAAAAGATACTTCTATACATTATAAAGGTAAAGTAGTGGGGTTTAGGGGTAGATTTAGATGAAGTTGTTAGGAAGATGAGTTGAGTGTTGATTGATAGATGTTACCACAGATAAAAGATCCATTGTAGTAAATGATCCCCATCTTCTAGAACCCATATCTGTTCCTGAAGTATTTGGGGTTTTTGAATTATGGTCAAATATTAGCTTCAATTTGGATTTTTTAACTTTTTTTCCTTTTTTACCACCTCTCTTTGTCTTTTCCCCCTTTCTTTGTCATTTTTATCATTTCCTGTTATTGTTTTTCTTCCCTTCGAAGACACTGTTGGGTGTGACGTGACATCGAATCGCTTTTTAAAACAGAAAAAAAAGATTTCCTTTTTTTTACTAATTTTAGCGATGTCGTTGGCTAATCTGTAGTAAGTAAACAAACTATCTATCTAGGTAAACTACCGTTCTTGGTGGGCCTTTCTATCGGATCTTGTCAGTCAGCCTCTTATTGCAAAAGTTAAAGAAATGGTTCATAAATGAATAATAAATATTAAGAGACAAACTATATTAAAGTTACAGAAAGTAAAATATGAACAAAGGCAAAAAAAAAAAAAAAAAAAAAAAAAAAAAAACCCCAAAACAAAAAAAAAAAAAAACCAAAAAAACAAAAACAAAAAAAAAACAAACACACAAAAAAAAATAAAAAATAAAAAAAAAAAAAAACGATTTTTTTAAAAAATGAGAAACGTCAGGGCTTGGAACTGGAAATCGGGCGAATTTCGTTCGTTTCGGTGAGGGGAGATAAAACTGGTGTTTTGTACTTTTCCAAATATTTATGAAATTCACATCTGGTTGATTTGATCACGGATTTCCTTCTAGAAGAAAACGTTCCGTAATTGGGTATATTAATTCTGTGGAAAGAAGAGTCCAAAATTGTATTTTCACGAACTATATTGAATAGGGGACAGAATAACAAATAGTGTGCTGCTGGTTTCTCTTCGTCCCACAGCTACAAGAGGATTATTATCCAGATGGACAGGTTGTTAACCATTATCGTTCTTTAGATCACTCATACCCTACACGTGAGCCGGGCGTAGCAGTGAATTACTTGTTCTCTTCTTTACCAAAACAGGTAGTTATGGTGGAACTATAGCGTCATCAATAGGACAGATATCGTTTTTAGTTGGCTCAAGGAGTTGTCTAGTTTTACTGGTAGTCTGGGGTTAGTGCATTCTCATAATTGAGTTGCGGATGGGACGAACGATTTTTTTTTTTATCTTACTCTGTCTTACATTTCATTACTGTGCGGTTCTAGAGGCCTTCGCCTGTGGTGAGTGGTTTCTGTCAGAGACTAGTAGAGGGAATAAGATGTACTAAATTAATTGGGGTTAGGCCTTAATCATTTTATAGGTACTGTTTATGAGTTTAGCCGTTTTCTTCTTTTCCTTTAATGGGTGAATCCGACTCTTTGTATAAATTAGGCATAGAGTTTGTTTTAGAACTTCGGCCAATGACATTGACAAACAAAGATCATGACAAGACACGATAGCATTTCAACCACTTGGGTCTTCTTCAGGCGAAAAAATAAATCACATTTAACATGTGGGACAGTACGAACAAAGAACGAAATAGAAGAAAGAAAAATGACTTAAAGGTTTTCTTCCATGTGGTCGGTGGGGGAAATGACATGGGGCCAGGGGGATTATGGGAGAGGAAACGGAGGGGGGGGGGGGGGGGGGTTGCGTCGGGGGAGGTGTGTGTGTGTGATATGATAGGTTGTGTGTCTAGTTTATTGGGATGGTGTGGTATCTTAGTGATGTAGTGGTAGTGGTGGATTGATAGTAATGGTAAGGGGAAAGAAGGGGGGGGGGGGGGGGGGGGGGGAGAAAAACTGAGGGGGAGGGAAAAAAAAAAGGAATTTAAGGGAAGGATAAAACAAAATTAAGATTAAATAGATGGAGGGGTTGCTGTAACTACTGTATGAAGTGAGTGAAGGGGATGTGGTGGTGGTGTATGTATGTGTGTGTGTATGTGTGTGTGGTTGGTAGGGATATTGCCAACTGATGTGGAAGTGGTGGGTATGTGTGTTTGGTTTATTGTTGGATGTTGAGCCTTGGGGGTGTAGTGTGCCCAGTTTTTGGCAATGAGATGGATTCTTGAGATGGTTTGTTCCACGAACAGTGCCTGTAATGATTCTTAGAGCTTCCAAGTGCAAATTTTCCAGATGCTGCGACTGCGTTCTCGGTACAATTATCCCAGACAATGTCGGCATAATCGAGTGTGGCAATATATAGGATTTGTATAAGATTTCGAGAGCTTTTTCTACTTAACTTATATTTGTAGCTTTTTAGACTGAAATTAACATTGTAACAGTGGTCATTATATGTTTTATGTGCTCATCCCATTTGCAATCATATTGAAGAATGATACCTAGGTGTTTATGCTTGTTAGTACTTTGTAGAATTGTAGAACCAAATGTAAGAGGCCAATATCACATTCCTATTGCGAGTGAGATTCAACAGTTCTGTTTTCTCAACGTTAAATTTTACTTTCCAAGTTTTAAGCCCATGAGTTTATCTTTTCCAAGTCAGCATTAAGTATTTCAGCGCGGAGATTGGGATTATCGAGTGATAATATACATGCTCGTGTCATCAGCAAAAAGTTTATGTTGGACTGGATTTCATTTACAATATCATTGATATAAAGAAACAGGAGCGGGCCTAGTACTGAACCTTGTGGGACACCAGAAGGAATTCTCTTGTATACAGATTTTTCGCCTTTTATGGTAACTGCTTGAGTACGATTTAATAGATAATCAGTAAACCATTCATGTAATTTACCTCGTATGCCAATGGCTTTCATTTTATGCAGGAGACCTTTGTGGCTGACCACGATCAAAAGCTTTAGAAATGTCAAGGAAAACGGCTTGCGTTGTTGTACCATTATCAAAAGAGGAACACAGATCATTATATATGCAGAGCAACTGATTGACGGTAGAGTCTCTAGGATAAATCAGACTGAGAAGATGAAATAAGTTGATTAGATGATAAAAATTAAACACATGTTTGTGAATACATCTCTCTAAGACTTTACCAACGCAACTAAGCAATGAAATCGGTCGATAATTATCACACTTCTCTTTTGCAGCCTTTTATGCAAAGGATTTACATGCGCAGTTTTCCATATCTTTGGAAATTTGCCTTCGTTTAAAGTTCTATTGAAAAGACAGGTCAGAGGGTTTAAAATAACTGGAAGGGATGCCAACAGTATTTTGTTGTGAATTAGGTCAGGTCCTACGGCTTTGTTTTTGTCAAGGTTTCTAATGAACATTTTCAACTTCAAAGGGAGTGAGTGTAATTTCATTAAGCTCAAGGTCAAGGAATGGAATATCGGGCACTTCATCTTCTTCATTCTCTACAGTAGACTGGCTAATAAAGAAGTCATTGAAAATATCAGCTTTCTCTTTACTTGTGTGATATAAGATATTATCATGCATGATTGGTGGAATTTCGTTAGTGTCCATACCCTTCTTTTTAAGAAAAGATTTAACTAATTTCCACCATTCTCTGTTTCCAAATTCATCTGAACTTAAAACTTTAGTCTCTAATTCTTCTGTGTGTTCCAACTTTCTTTGCTTTTCTCTGGATATGACATAGTTTCGAAATTGTCGAAACCTGAGCCAGTCTTCTGGTTTATTAGTCTGTTTAGCTATTTGTGGATTTCTGGCGTTCCTCAATTAACAGTCGAATTTCATCTGTCATCCAAGCTACATCTTGAGGATGACAGTAATACTTCTAACGGCATACACTGTGTTGCTTTTTCTAATATAATATCTGAAAACATTTTTGTACTTTCATCAACTGCATTGTTATAAATTATTTCATCCCAGTTCAGCTCGTTAAGCAATTCGCAGAACTGCCTATATTAAGTTTATTATAATTGAAGATCGTTCTTCTGAATGATTGTTCTTTAACGACAGTGTTCTTGATAATAGCACATGGAACACTGTGGTCACTACAAATAGCTGGCCAAACTTCCGTCGATTGTATAATATTGGGGCTCTGGGTGATAACTAAATCTAAACATGATTCTGTTAATTCAGTTATTCTCGTTGGTTCATTTATAACTGTACAAGCGATAGCGATTAAGAATGTTTACAAAGTGAGGTGACGGTATGTTTAAGAAGTCAGTATTGAAATCCCCCAGAATCAAAAATCTTAACGATGTGTTATTTGCTTTGTGAATTACTTTCTTCATCAGATCCCATAGTTGGTGTTAGAACTTGGTTTTCGATAAAATGAACCAATTAATAAACTTGTTTGTCCTAGTTTTGTCTCTATCCACGCAGCCTCGAGACCATCAACCTGCAGATCAACTCGAGGTTTGCAGTACAGATTATTTCTAACATAGATAGCAACACCGCCATGTGGGTCATAAGGTCTGTCACGCCTGATTGGAGGATGAAAATTTGATATATATATAGAACTGTCAGTTTCTCCTTTGAAAACACACAGACTACAGTTTTTCCTTTGAAAACACACAGACTACAGTTTTTCCTTTGAAAACACAGACTAACAGTTTTTCCTTTGAAAACACAGACTACAGTTTCTCCTTTGAAAACACACAGACTACAGTTTCTCCTGTGAAAACACACAGACAACAGTTTCTCCTGTGAAAACACACAGGCTACAGTTTTTCCTTTGAAAACACACAGACTACAGTTTCTCCTTTGAAACACACACACTACAGTTTCTCCTTTGAAAACACACAGGCTACATTTTTTCCTTTGAAAGCACACAGACTACAGTTTCTCCTTTGAAAACGCACAGACTACAGTTTCTTCTTTGAAAACACACAGACTACAGTTTCTCCTGTGAAAACACACAGATACAGTTTTTCCTTTGAAAACACACAGGCTACAGTTTTTCCTTTGAAAACACACAGACTACAGTTTCTCCTTTGAAAACACACAGACAACAGTTTCTCCTGTGAAAACACACAGGCTACAGTTTTTCCTTTGAAAACACACAGACTACAGTTTCTCCTTTGAAACACACACACTACAGTTTCTCCTTTGAAAACACACAGGCTACATTTTTTCCTTTGAAAGCACACAGACGACAGTTTTCCTTGTGAAAACGCACAGACTACAGTTTTTCTTTGAAAACACACAGACTACAAAAAACAGTAAACAAGTGTGGTATGTTTTGCTCCCATAAGGAAACCTAACACAGAGTAACATTTTATTCAAGACTGGCACAGCCTTTTAAACTTGAATAAAGTCAGACAAATACATAGACGAACAATCTAATAGTGGGGGAAAAACAAGCGCAGGCCAACAACTGAACTGTCTGGCAAAGATTTGGACTTGAGGGGAGGAGAGTTTGTCCTTTGAAAGCACACAGACTACAGTTTCTCCTTTGAAACGGGTTACAGTTTCTCCTTTGAAAACACAGACTACAGTTTCTCCTTTGAAAACACACAGACTGCAGTTTCTCCTTGGAAAACACACAGACTACAGTTTCTTCTGTGAAAACACACAGACTACAGTTTCTCCTGTGAAAACACACAGACTACAGTTTCTCCTTTGAAAAGACACAGACTACAGTTCTTCCGTTGAAAACACACAGACTACAGTTTCTCCTTTGAAAGCACACAGACTACAGTTTCTCCTTTGAAAGCACACATACTACAGTTTCTCCTTTGAAAACAGGTTAGAGTTTTTCCATTGAAAACACAAGGCTACAGTTTCTCCTTTGAAAACAGGTTACAGTTTCTCCTTTGAAAACACACAGACTACAGTTTCTCCTTTGAAAACGCACAGACTACATTTTCTCCTTTGAAAACGCACAGACTACAGTTTCTCCTTTGAAAATACTCAGGCTACAGTTTCTTCTTTGAAAACGCACAGACTACAGATTCTTCTTGAAAACACACAGACTACAGTTTCTCCTGTAAAAACACACAGACTACAGTTTTTCCTTTGAAAGCACACAGACTACAGTTTCTCCTTTGAAAACACACAGACTACAGTTTCTCCTTTGAAAGCACACAGACTACAGTTTCTCCTTTGAAAACGGGTTACAGTTTCTCCTTTGAAAACACAGAGACTACAGTTTCTCCTTTGAATACACACAGACTGCAGTTTCTCCTTTGAAAACACACAGACTACAGTTTTTCCATTGAAAACACACAGACTACAGTTTCTCCTTTGAAAACACACAGACTACAGTTTCTCCTGTGAAAACACACAGACTACAGTTTCTCCTGTGAAAACACACAGACTACAGTTTTTCCTTTGAAAACACACAGACTACAGTTTCACCTTTGAAAGCACACAGACTACAGTTTCTCCTTTCAAAGCACACATACTACAGTTTCTCCTTTGAAAACATGTTACAGATTTTTCTTTGAAAACACACAGGCTACAGGTTCTCCTTTGAAAACAGGTTACAGTTTCTCCTTTGAAAACACACAGACTACAGTTTCTCCTTTGAAAGCACACAGACTACAGTTTCTCCTTTGAAAACGCACAGACTACAGTTTCCTTTGAAAACACTCAGGCTACAGTTTTTTTCTTTGAAAACACACAGACTACAGTTTCTCCTGTGAAAACACACAGACTACAGTTTTTCCTTTGAAAACACACAGACTACAGTTTCTCCTGTGAAAACACACAGACTACAGTTTTTTCCTTTGAAAACACAAGGGTACAGTTTCCGCTTTGAAAACACACCAACTACAGTTTCTCCTGTGAAAACACACAGACTATAGTTTCTCGTGTGAAAACACACCGACAACATTTTTGCCTTTGAAACACACAGACTACAGTTTCTCCTTTGAAAACGCACAGACTACAGTTTCTCCTGTGAAAACACACAGACTACAGTTTCTCCTTTGAAAACACACAGACTACAGTGTTTCCTTTGAAAACACACAGACTACAGTTTATCCTGTGAAAACACACAGACTACAGTTTCTCCTGTGAAAACACACAGACTACAGTTTTTCCTTTGAAAAGACACAGACTACAGTTTCTCCTGTGAAAACACACAGACTACAGTTTTTCCCGTGAAAACACACAGACTACAGTTTTTTCCTTTGAAAACACACAGATTATAGTTCTCTCTGTGAAAACGCACAGACTACAGTTTCTCCTGTGAAAACATACAGACTACCTTTTCTCCTTTGAAAACACACAGACTACAGTTTTTCCTTTTGAAAACACACAGACTACAGTTTCTCCTGTGAAAACACACAGACTATACAGTTTTCTCCTGTGAAAACACACAGACTACAATTTCTCCTTGAAAACACACAGACTACAGTTTCTCCTGTGAAAACACACAGACTACAGTTTCTCCTTTGAAAACACACAGACACAGTTTGTCCTTTTAAAAAACAGAGACTACAGTTTTTCCTTTGAAAACACACAGACTACAGTTTCCCTGTGAAAACACTTACACTACAGTTTCTGCTTTGAAAACACACACACTACAGTTTCTCCTTTGAAAACACAGAGACTACAGTTTTTCCTTTGAAAACACACAGACTACACACAGACTTCAGTCTCTCCTTTGATAACACACACAGTACAGTTTCTCCTGTGAAAACACACAGACTACAGTTTTTCCTTTGAAAACACACAGACTACAGTTTTTCCTTTGAAAACACACAGACTACAGTTTTTTCCTTTGAAAACATACAGACTACAGTTTCTCCTGTGAAAACACACAGACTGCAGTTTCTCCTTTGAAAACACACAGACTACAGTTTCTCCTTTGAAAGCACACAGACTACAGTTTCTCCTTTGAAAACGGGTTACAGTTTCTCCTTTGAAAACACGAGACTACAGTTTCTCCTTTGAAAACACACAGACTGCAGTTCTCCTTTGAAAACACACAGACTACAGTTTTTCCTTTGAAAACACACAGACTACAGTTTCTCCTTTGAAAACACACGACTACAGTTTCTCCTGTGAAAAGACACAGACTACAGTTTTTCCTTTGAAAACACACAGACTACAGTTTCTTCTGTGAAAACACACAGACTACAGTTTCTCCTTTGAAAACACACAGACTAAGTTTCTCCTTTGAAAACACAGAGACTACGTTTTTCCTTTGAAAACAGACAGACTACAGTTTTTCCTTTTGAAAACACAGCGACTACAGTTTTTCCTTTGAAAACACACAGACTACAGTTTTTCCTTTGAAAACGGACAGAGTACAGTTTTTCCTTTGAAAACACACCGACAACAGTTTCTCCTGTGAAAACACACCGACAACAGTTTCTCCTTTGAAAATACACGGACAACAGTTTCTCCTTTGAAAACACACAGACTACAGTTTCTCCTGTGAAAACACACAGACTACAGTTTCTCCTGTGTAAACACACAGACTACAGTTTCTCCTGTGAAAACACACAGACTACAGTTTCTCCTGTGTAAACACACAGACTACAGTTTCTCCTTTGAAAACACACCGACTACAGTTTTTCAACAATGCTGTCTGTAGACTGTTCATGTCCGTTCTACAAAACTGACACAGAAACCGGAGTGCATTTTGTATTCAAATGTCCTAAACAGGCAAGACACTGCGAGCAGCAGATCTCCAGAACATATCGTAACAGGTCATCAGTTTTAAAGCTTTCTCCTGTTC
>JAFLJL010014787.1:0-25176 GCA_018398815.1 Conus ventricosus | reverse complement strand
AATGAACGCTTTCCATGTTTCCTACATTCCTTGTATTGCGACATAATTCACTAGAATCAGTTCTCTGGAGGGTCGTTCTGTTGGTCATTCTGGAGCCTCCTGATCACAAACCACATCACAGCACTCGTCAAACAGTCTTGATCAGCGCTTGGCTTCACTGAACCAAAATCAAGACCGAAACTTCATCGTGTGCAACTGTCACAGATTCTTTGTCGCACTGTTCCAAATCAATCTCTGTTTGCTTGTCACTGTGCCGTGTTTCTTCTGCAGGCTTGGTTACAGACAGAGGGAGATGGTTGTCACTCTCGAAAAATCTCATCACATGGAACACGACTTTGGTTGGTTCTGTCAATATGGTAAAATACACTAGGAGGTGTCGGCAAAAATAAACCGGACGGAGAACATAAAGCTTTCACTCGTCTTTTTCTTTTGATTGCTTCTGTAATTCTCTGCTCTGTGCCTGTCCCTGTTCAGCTGTGACGGGCACTTGCGACGATACGCCATGCTGTGGCTTGAGTTTGCGTGGCAGGGGGGCTGTTCGTTACTCGAAGTGAACCGCAGAACGACGGCAGTTTGTTTTCTCTCTACCATGTATTTTGAATGACGACAATGCCATTTCTTCCAGTGCAGCATTGAGTGTGGCTTCTACAGTGGATGGAAGACCTTCAACAGGCATTGCTGAACGACTTGCAGTTGATACAATAGAATTTAACCGGAGCGGCTGAAAATACGTCTTGCTGGTTGGCCGAACAAGGTAGGCAACTCTCAATGTGAGGACACTGAGAACAGCAATGTGAGAACACTGAGAATAACAATGTGGAGAACATGGAGAACAACAATGTAAGACCATGGACAACAACGATGTGAGGACACTGAGAACAACAATGTAAGAACACTGAGAACAACAACGTGAGGACATGGAGAACAACAATGTGAGGACACTGAGAATAACATTGAGAACATGGAGAACAAACAATGTCAGAACATGGACAAACAACGATGTGAGGACACTGAGAACAAAAAAGCGAGGACATGGAGAACAACAATGTGAGGACACTGAGAACAACAATGTGAGGACATGGGGAACAAACAATGTGAGAACATGGAGAACAACAATTGGAGGACACTGAGAAACAACAATGTGAGGACATGGGGAACAACAATGTGAGGACATTGAGAACAACAATTGGAGGACACTGCGAACAAACAATGTGAGACATGGAGAACAACAATGTGAGGACATGGGGAACAACAATGTGAGGACATGGGGAACAACAATATGAGGACATTGATAACAACAATGTGGGGACATGGAGAACAACAATGTGAGGACATGGAGAAAACAATGTGGGACATTGAGAACAACAATGTGAGGACATGGAGAATAGCAATGTGAGGACATGGACAAAACAATGTGAGGACATGGAGAACAACAATGTGAGGACATTGGGAACAACATTGGAGGACACTGAGAACAGCAATGTGAGGACATGGAGAACAGCAATGTGAGGACATGGAGAACAGGGCAACGTGAGGACATGGAGAACAGCAATGTGAGGACATGGACAAAACAATGTGAGGACATGGAGAACAACAATGTGAGGACATGGAGAACAACGATGTGAAGACATTGAGAACAACAATGTGAGGACATGGAGAAACAACGATTGAGTGACATGGAGAACAACGAAGTGGAGGATGAGAAACAAGAATTTGAGGACATGGAAACAACAATTGGTGTGAACATTGAGACAACAACGAGTGGACATTGAAACAACAATGTGGAGGACAATGAGAACAACGAAGTGAGGACATGATAACTAACAACGTGTGGACATAGAGAACAACAATGTGAGAACTTGGAACAACGATGTCGGGACATGGAGAACAACAATGTGAGGACAGGGAGAACGAACAATGTGAGGACATGGTGAAAAACAATTGAGGACATGCGAACATCAACGTGTCGTACATTGAAAACAGCAACGTGAAGACATGGAGAACAATCAATGTGAGGACATGGATACAACAATGTGAGGACTAAGGAGAACAACAATGTGAAATGACACTGAGAACAGCAATGTGATTGTCAGGGACAAACAATGTGAGGACATTGATGAACACATGTGAGGACATTGATAACAACAAGTGAGACATGGAGAACAACAATATGAGGACATTGATAACAACAATGTGGGGACATGGAGAACAACAAAGTGAGGACAAGGAGAACAACAATGTTATGACATTGAGAACAACAAGGTGAGGAATGGAGAAAAAAAATGTGGGCATGGACAAAACAATGTGAGGGCAAAGGAAACAACAAGTGAGGACATTGGGAACAACAATTGGAGGACACGAGAACACAATGTGAGGACATGGAGAACAGCAATGTGGGAGACCAAAAGGGAAGAAAAGCAACGTGAGGACAGGAGAACAGCAATGTGAGGAACATGACAAAACAAGTGAGGACATGGAGAACAACAATGTGAGGACATTTGGGGAACAACGATGTGAAGACATTGAGAACAACAAGTTGAGGACATGGGGAACAACGATGTGAGGGCATGGAAACAACGATGTGAGGGCAAGGAGAACAAGAATGTGAGGGCATGGAGAACAACAAGATGAGGACATTGAGAACAACAACGTGTGGACATTGAGAACAACAATGTGAGGACATTGAAAACAACGATGTGAGGACATGGAGAACAACAACGTGTGGAATTGAGAACAACAATGTGAGAACATGAGAACAACGATGTGAGGACATGGAGAACAACAATGTGAGACATGGAGAACAACAATGTGAGGACAATGGAGAAAAACAATGTGAGGACATGGCGAACAACAACGTGTGGACATTGAAAACAGCAACGTGAGGACATGGAGAACAACAATGTGAGGACATGAGAACAACAATGTGAGGACATGGAGAACAACAATGTGAGGACACTGAGAACAGCAATGTGAGGACAGGGACAAAACAATGTGAGGACATGGAGAAACACAGTGAGACATGAGAACAACAATGTGAGGACATGAAACAACAATGTGAGGAATGATAACAACAATGTGGGACATGGAGAACAACAATGTGAGACATGGAGAACAACAGTAGGAACATTGAGAACAACAATGTGGGACATGAGAATACAATGGTGAGGACATGGACAACAACAATGTGAGGCATGGAGAACAAGAATGGAGGAATGGGAACAACAAGGGGACACTGAGAACAACAAGTGAGGACATGTGAGAACAGCAATGTGAGGACATGGAGAACAGCAATTTGAGGACATGGAGAACACAACGTGGGACATGAGAACACAAGTGAGGACATTGGGAACAACAATTGGAGGAACTGAGAACAACAATGTGAGGACATGGAGAACACAATGTGAGGACATGGAGAACAGCAATTGAGGACATGGGAACACAAGTGGACATTGAAAACAAGGAGGACATGAGAACAACAATGGACATGAGAACAAAATGTGAGGACATGAGAACAACATGTGAGGACATGGAGAACAACAATGTGAGGACATGGAGAACAACAATGGGACATGGAACACAATGTGAGGAACATGAGAACGAAGTGAGGACATGGAGAACGAATGTGAGGACATGAGAACAACAATGTGAGGACTGGAAAACAGGAGCACATTGGCATGAGAACAACAATGTGGGACATTGAGAACAGCGATGTAAGGACATGGAGAACAACAATGTGAACGACATGGAACAACATTAACATGAGAACCAATGTGAGGAATGGAAAACAACAATGTGAGGCATGGAGAACACATGGAGGACATGGCAAACAAGTGGGACATGAGAACGCAAGTGAGGACAGGAGAACAACGAATGTGGACATAGGGAACACATGTGAGGACATGGAGAACAACAATGTGAGGACATGGAGAACAACAATGTGAGGACATGGAGAACAACAATGTGAGGACATGGAAACAACAATGTGAGGACATGAGAACAACAATGTGAGGACATTGAAAACACAATGTAGAGGACATGGAGAAAACAACAATGTGGGACATGAAACAACAGTGACATTGAAAACAGCAACGGGGAAAATGAGAACAACAAGTGAGGACATGGAGAACAACAATGTGAGGACATGGAGAACAACAATGTGACATTGAGAACAACAATGTGAGGACATGGAGAACAACAAGGTGGACATTCAGAACAATGTGAGGACATGGAGAACAATGTGTGACATGGAGAACACAAGGAGGACATGGAGAACAAAGTGAGGACATGGAGAACATCAATGAGGAATGTGAGAACAACAATGTGAGGACATGGAGAACAACAATGTGAGGACATGGAGACAAAACGAGACATGGAGAAAGAACAAACAATGTGAGGACATGGAAACAATTGAGACATTGAAAACAACAAGGATGGGACATTGAGAACAACATATGAGGACATGGAAAAGAGTGAGACTGGAGAACAACATGTGAGGACATGAGAAAACAAGATGTGAGATGGAAACAAGTGGAGGACATGGAGAACAACAAGGTGAGGAATTGAGAACAACAATTGGGAGACATGGAGAACCAAATGGAGGACATGGAGAACAACAATGTGGGGGACATGGAGAACAACATGGAGGACATGGAGAACAACAATGTGAGGACAATGGAGAACAACAATGTGAGACATGGAGAACAACAATTGATGGACATGAGAACAACAATGTGGACATTGAGAACAACAATGGAGGACATGAGAACAAGAATGACATGGAGAAACAAACGTGTGGACATTGAGAACAAAATGTGAGGACATGAGAACAACGATGTGAGGACTTGGAACAACAATGTGAGACATGAGAAAACAAGTGGGACATGGAGAACAACAAGTGGACAGATACATGAGACAACAACAGTGAGGACATGAGAACAACAACGTGTGGACGGAGAACAACAATGTGAGGACATGGAAACAACAATGTGAGGACATGGGAAAACAACGTGAGGACATGGAAACAACAATGTGAGGACATGGAGAACAACAATGTGTAGGACATGAGAATACAATGAGAACATGGAAAACAACGATGTGACATGAAAACAACAATTGAGGACATGGAGAACAACGAAGTGAGGACATGGAGAAAACGATGTGAGGACATTGAGAACAACAATGTGAGGACATGAGAACAAAATTGGGGACATGAGCAACAGGTGAGACATGGAGAACAACAATATGAGGACATGGAAAACAACGATGTTGAGGACATGAAACAACAATGTGGGGACATGGAGAACAACGATGTGAGACATGGAGAACAACATGTGAGGAATGGAGAACAAGAATTGGGACATGGAGAACAACATGTGAGGACATGGAGAACAACAAGTGGGGAAAAACAATGTGAGGACATGAGAACAACGATGTGAGGACATGAGAACAACAACGTGTGGACATTGAGAAAACAATGTGAATTGAAGAAGATGTGAGGACATGGAGAACAACAATGTGAGACATTGGGAACAACAATGTGAGGAATTGAGAAAACAACGTGAGGACATGGAAAAAACGTGAGGACATTGGAGAACAACGTGTAGGACATTGGGAAAACAATGTGAGGACATGGGAACAAAAGTGGACATGGGAACAACTGAGGCATGGAGAACAACAATGTGAGGACATTGAGACACAATGTGAGGACATTGAGAACAACAATGTGAGGACATGGGAAAACAATGTGAGACATGGAAACACAACATGTGAGGACAATTGAGACAACAACGTTGACATGAGAACAAGTTGAGACATGGAGAACAACAAGTGAGGACATGGAGAACAACATAGGGGAATGGAGAACAACGAGAATGGAAACAACATGTGAGGACAGAAACAACATGGGGGAAAACAACGATGTGGACATGGAGAACAACAATGTGAGGACATGAGAACAACAATGAGACATGGACAGGAAAGAACAATGTGAGGACATGGGAACAGCAATGTGAGACATGGAAGAACAACAATGTGAGGAATGAGAACAACAATTGGACATGAGAACAACGATGTGAGGACATGGAAAAACGATGTGAGGACATGAAACAAGAGGACATGGAGAACAACGATGTGGGACATGGAGAACAACAATGTGGGGACATGGGAAAACAATGTGAGGACATGGAGAACACAATGAGGACATTGAGAACAACAATGTGAGGACATGGAGAACAACAATGTAGGACATGGAGAAAACAATGTGGGAATGGAGAACAACAATGTGAAGACATGGAAACAACAACTTGTGGACATTGAAACAAATGTGAACATGGAGAACAACAGTGAGGACATGAGAACAACGATTGAGGACATGAAACAACAATGTGGAATGGAGACAAGAGTGGGAATGAGACAAATAGGGGACATGGACAAACGTGTGGAAGGAGAAAACAATGTGAGGACATTGAGAACAACAATGTGGGACATGGGAAAAACAAGAGACATGGGAACACAAGGAGACATGGAGAACAAATGGGACATGGAGAACAACAATGTGAGGACATGGAGACAACGTGGGACATGGAGAACAACGAGTAAGGACATGGAGAACAAGAATGGGACAAAGAGAACAACAATGGAGGACTTGAGAACAAGCAACTGAGACATGAGAACAACATGTGAGGACATGAGAAAAGATTGAGGACATGGGACAAAAGTGTGGACATGGAGAACAACAATGTGAGGACAGGGAACAACAATGTGAGGACATGGCAACAAATGTGGGACAGGAACAACAATGGAGGACATGACAAATGGAGACTGGAGAACACAACGTGTGGACATTGAGACAGACAACGTGAGGACATGGAAACAACAATGTGAGGACATGGAGAAACAGAACATGAACATAATGAGGACATTGAAGAAAAATGTGGGAATGGAGAACAAAGATGTGGGACACAGGAACAACAACTGAGGAACATTGGAAACAAGAGAGGACATTGGAAAACAATGTGAGGACATTGAGAACAACAATGTGGGACATGGAGAAAATGTTGGTACGATGTCAGACCAACCATGTGATCATGGCAAAACCGGGACATGGAAAACTATTGGGAACATGACCAGATGTGGACGGAAACCAACAATTAGGACAGGGCATCAACATTAGACTTGGCAAAATAACACGTGTGAAATTGAAACAACCAGTAGAAATTGAGAACAAACATTGGAAAGGGAGAACACGTGTGACATGAGAAAACATTGAGACCATTGAAAACAACTGTGAGGAACAAAAATTAGGGTTAAACCATGATGAGACAGGAACAACAACGGAGGACAATGAACCAACAATGTTAGTACATGAACACAACGATGTAGACATTGAAAAACATTGAGGACATGGATAACAACAAGTGAGAAATGAGAACAACAATGGAGAAATTGAGGGAAAACAACTTAGAACGGATGAGAACAACAAAGGACTTAAAACAAATGTGGGACATGGAGAACAACAATGGGACATGAGAAATCAAACGTGAGGACATTGAAATCAATGAGGACCATTGAGAACAAATTAGACTGACTACTGAAGCAAGATAGCAGGCTTTAAATGACCTCTCAGGGAAATTTATGTAATTTGAAGTTTGTCGCCATTAATATGCCCAAAATCCCTAACTTTTAAGAAAGTTTGAGTTAACCATCCAGTCACATGAGTTTCTGCCCGAAAACCCCCATTTTCACATTATCAGTTTTGACCCCATTTATTTTGCCCCAATTTAAGCCCAATTTTCTAAAGCAAATACCTAAACCTCAAATTGGACAATTGGGTACTTAGAAACCGGTGTTTCCGTCAGAATTATGGATTAACACTTTATAAAACATTTTAAAGAACATAAAAATACGTACAGCGCTCACCTTTAAAATAAGAAATAGACATACAATTGGGCTTTTATCCAATCTTTGACATCCAATTATGCATGCCTTAATTAATCTTCGTTATGTTTTTCCAACTAAGATTAATCGATAATCGCAAAACGCCTGCCTTAATTACGGCAAAACCTTATAATGTAGTGAAGCCATCAAACAATTTGCTACTGTTTTTAATTGTAAATGGACATCAAATTTGGTTCACTAGAAAATCAGACGGTCTATTACCTTCAAATTTTAAAACCTTCTCTTTACAAATCTATAAGATCTGTCACTACTGTGAAAGCCTAAGATTTAGCCAGCCTTTAGGAAAAGTGTAACTCTTCTTTCTTTTAGTGAAAATGTATAGTTTCTGAGGTTTGCTTCGTTAATTTTTAACAATACCAAATTCGCTAAGTACATCTTTAAAGAACAAAAGTTGTAGTAACCATCAGGTATTTGCAACATGGTTATTTGAAATTTCCCACCTCGTTACTAATATTGATCCAGTTTTTTGAGCCCCCCATATGTTAGCCCACATAAACTTTAAAGCCAATTTCTTTAAGGCAATCCACAACTCCCCCGCCAATTGGGCAAATTTGGGGACGTTAAGAACACACGCTCGTTTTGCTTGTTATATAGATAACATCCTTTTTTAAACATTTATAAAAACTAATTAAAAAAAATTGTGCCTTTTAAATATAACGAAAGTGCCACTTACAATGTAGGAGCGTTTTATAACCCCAAACCTTGGACTTCAGCAATTTAACCATTGCAGTAGATGGATCATACGGCTTCCAAGTTAGGCTTGTAAACCCACTAACTAAATATTTAAATCCACCAATAAAGAGTGACAGAGTGCCATCAGCATGGTCATCCCGCCCTATGACGTTTTATCAGAATCAGTTAAATTTTGCCATTTACTGCGCAACTACTGGTTGCGGTGTTTCATATGCAAACCATTTAAACCACCCTAATCTTTTAGTAAGGTCAGTATTTAACTTTCATGTTTATTACCAGTACAGGCGAATACTAACTGAACTACAAGTAGTCCTCCCTAACGACAGCGCGTTTAATCCATTCAACAGCCCAATGGACAATAAGCATATGAAAGAATCTGCAACGAATTTAACATTAATCCTTCAACCGACTTTAGACAAAAGTTAGACCGCAATCATGGATGGCCACATTGTATTTGTGGGGTGTAAAAAGAGAATATAATTATGACTACTGGCCTGGCCACACCTCTTTTCAACCAGACAAACAAGTTCGATTGGGATCAATTGAACAAAAACACCTAATGCTTGGGCAACATTTATCTTAGATGAAAGTAAAGGCCTACAATGCCAGGAGTGCAAAGACTTAATGACTCCATAAGGACATAGTTTTGGTGTCTATTAGGAGCACAAGCACAGACTAAGTCTAGCATAGTAAATCAATCTACAGGCTTTGATGCTAGAAAACAATTTCTAGCCAATTTAGAAGATGCTATTAACTCTGCTGTTAATTTGCCTGCCAGCATACAAAGGTACCAAGGCGTTCTTGCACATGCTAGGTCAAAGGTTGACTTTGTTGTAGGTCATGGATTATACATGCTACCCTTGACCTTAGACTACTGATTGGCATGATACAGAATTATAACAACGAAATCCTCATAGCTGGAGACGACCAAAACTTAGGGCACAATCAAAGCTTAAACACCAAGGCCCGCTCCATCCATTTAAAAAAAAGTACCTAGCCCTGAAGAAAGCGATCTAGTTATAAGCTCCCCACAGCCAGAAAGCAGCCAGAAAGCACTCCGCCTGTTGATCTGCCTCACACTGACAGTCACACTAGCGAAAAGACAGCCCTTGTTGTATTTTTAACTTTTACTGGGTTAGCTATACTTTATTTCACTAAAAATTAATCCAGCAGCTAGCACCCCTAACGTCCACAGATGGTCAGCCATATAACCAGCTACCTTACCTATAGTAGACAAAACCCAACTAACAACACTGCCTATTATGCCAGGCAGAGCATCAAGCGCTTTGGCTGCTAACTTCTTTAATAGGTTTGCTAGATGATGCAATTGTTTTCTAATCCAACTTTTACCGGGCTGAGGTGTTGGAGGAGCTACTGGCCCCGTTGGCGCACCGCCTGTTAAAGCATAAACGAATGTAGAGATAGCAAACCCAACAGCCGTTATATACTAACTATTGTAATCCCCTGTTCCCTGAACAGAGTCCTTACTCTTTCTGCTAGCGTAGTGTTTTCATAAAGTATTTTGTTTATAGTTTCTTTAATTCTGCTTGTTTGTGATGCTAGCTGCGCTCTGTTAGTAGACAGCATTTCTAACCTGGCTTTCCTTAGCAACCTTAAATCTTGTATTTTCTGCTGTATTCTAGCTTTTTCTTCTCGCCCTAAATTGTTATCATCTGCATCAGCGAGTTTATTTTTTTCTTCTTCTATCTCTATATTTAGCTCGTCAAGTTTTCCTAGATTGTGCGCTAGTGCCTCCCTTACAGTTGTAAGAGCATTCTTAACACCTCAAGTTCGCGCCTAAGCTTATTGTTTTCACTCCTAAGGGTCTCAATTTCACGCTCAGTGGGGCCTGAATCATCAATTGTTGCTAATCTTTTCTGACTGTCTCCTCACTTAAACTCGTTTCAATTTCTGCTATTAATTCATCTGCTGTTTGATTTAAATCTTGAAGAGGTATGTTTTGTATTTTAGATTGTGTTGGCAACTCTTGCCCCAGGTTCTGTAAACGACTAACGGCTTTGGCCCCTAAACTCTAAAAGGGTTTTAAATTTTTCTGCCTTAGCAATAGGGGTTTTCGCCCTTAATTTTCTGGGTTTTTAAAAATGTTTGGGTTTTGCATTGAATTGCAATTTTTACGACCTCCCGCACCAGTTTTTTAAATACAAATCTCCCCCATTTTTTTCCCAAAATTTGTTTTGGGTCAATCCCTTTTTTGGCCCCTCTGTCCTATGCTTTCTATAGAAAAAGAAAGGGAAATTTGCCCGTCGCAATAGTTTTTGGGGGGTGTCTAGGAGTAAAAAACCCGCTCCCTTCCCAAACTCTTTCCTTTCAATGAAGGGCCTGTTTTGTTTCACTTCCTTTTTTTTTTTCAATAAAAAACAATCGGGTAAAAAACTTTAAACCCTATTTTTTATTTAAATTCTTTTTTGTTTTATAAAAAAAAGAACTCATACGGGTTTTGACCTCGATCCATACAGAAAAGAGAAAGGGGAACCCCCCGGAGTAAAAATTTTAAGGCAGGCCCGTTATTGTGTAAATCCCCCATCAAAGTTGAAACCCCGGACAAGCATTAACAAATTTTTTTCCTGATCTTGGCGTGATGAGGTTTAAAAATGCCCGGGACTGCCCAAACTTCATTCAAAAAAGGTATTAAATCGAAAAGACCCTAAAGCTAATTTGTTGCTAATTTAGGCAGGGCTAAGGGTTTAAACATATTGAAATTAAAACCGGGGGAACCCCGTGGGCATTATTTCTAAGAGGGGGAAAACATTTTTGCCCTTTTTTTTGATCTTTTGGCTGCCTAAAAAAGAAAAAAAAGAGAAAGTTTATCAAAGGGGGGAAAACAAAGGCCCCCAAAAGGCCTCAAGCACAGGCTTTAAAGCCGGGGGATGGGAAAAATGATTTTTTAAAAATTAGGCAAGTAGCGAAGCCTTTTTGGGAAAGATTTGCATCCCCTTTTAGATTTTGAAATTTTTAAAAACCATAAAAACCCTTTTTTAAAAAGGGCCCCTTTAAAAAAAAAACTATTACCTCTAAAATTTAATCCTAGCGGTTCTGTCGTTCATCTGAAGATCCTTTAGTAAATTTCACAGTTAGTGATTTTTTTCCTTGAGTTTTAGGGTTTTTTTTACTAAACCCCGAATGGCCCAAACAATTTTTAAACCCCGTAAAAAAAGTTTAAAAAGGTTATTTAATTTTGAAAAAGTTATCACGCCATTACAGAAAAAAAAGAAAAAAAAAAAGCGGGACATCCCCTGGGAAAAAAACATCTAAAACCGGGTTTAAAGTCTTTTAAAAAAGGGAAAATTTTTTTCTTGTTTATGAAGAAAACAACTCCTTTTTCCCGAGAGAAAAACAAAGGTTTTTTTAATCCAAAAAAAAAAGGGTTGAAATTTTAATAAATTTTTCAAGTCTTTTTCAGTTTTTATTTAGGGCGCGGAAATTTTACCTCACCAAAAAACTTTTATTTAAAAAAGAAATTTTTTTCGCCCGGAAAGGGAGGGGAAAGAGACCCTACAGGTTTAAACGGGTATGTAAAAAATTCTCCTTTAAGATGTAAGACTTTGAAGACAAAATTTAAAAACCCCCTAGGAAATGTGGGTGGGTTTTAGACCACATTTGCAACAAGGGTTGTTTTGGAAAACGGGGAAAAAAGGATTTGGGGAAGTGTAAAAAAAATTTTTCACAAGAAAACCCAACCCGGAAAAGGGGCCAATAAAAAAGACATTTTTGGTTTGTGATGCTCAGGGTTTAAAAATTGAAAAAAACCCGGCTAAAAGGCCACGGGTTTTAAAAAAGCAAAGAAATAAATTTTAAAAAAAAACAGATGGATAGCTTGAAGTTTCTGCCCCAAAAAATCCGCCGTTTACCTTTCTGCGGGGTTTTGGGGGGGGGGGGAAAAAAGTCTTTGAAATTGATTTGTTTTCAAACAATATACAGGGTTTTATTACGAAAACATTGTTTATTCTGCAAAAAACCCTTAAGCACAACCCAAGGGCTTTCAAAGAAAAGGGAAATTTAATTTTTGGGCAAAACGAAATTTTATTTTTAAATTGATCCTACGACAAACTGAGCGGGCGTTTAAGGGGCCCTTATTTTAGACTATTTGAGGGGAAAGAAAAAACTGTTTTTTTATTGATGGGCTGTTTTGGCTGAACGAGACAAAAAATTAAAAAAAAAAAAGTCTGTCAAAGCTAGCCTTTAGTGGCCGCCACGATTATTTTTTGGTGGCTTTTTAACTTTAAAATATAAGGGTGTTTTAAAAGACTTTTTGATCGCAGGGTTAAAAAAAGGGTTTTAAAATTTTTTTACAAAGGGGCAAAGAATTTGTTTATGAAGGAAAAAGGGGAAAGGTTAAGGGAAAAAATTTTAATAAGGGAAAAAAGATGGGCTAAAAAAAAAAAAAGAGCAGTTTTAAAAAAACCTTTTAAACACCTAAACAATTCTTAAAGGCTGACCCCCCAGTTCAATACGTTTGGGTTTTTTATTAATTTTTTTTTATTATTTATTTTCTTTTTAAAAAATTTGTTTATAAAAAAATTTTTTATATTATAAAAAGAAAAAGTCTCGAGGGCCCCAAAACAAAAACGGAGCTAGCTCCCAAATGCGTTGCAGTAGGGGCCCAAAAGACCCCGCGACACCCAATGATTTTTATCTAATAGGAGATGCCAGGAAATGTTTTGGTTTGAATACACAAATGGGCGGGGTTTTCAAACGAAACCGAAAATTTAAAAAACAAAAAATTGAAAGCAGCAATCCTGCCCTTTGAAGGATAAGAAATTTAAGAGGGAAAAAGACACTTTTGGGAAAAATTTTTTAAAAAACCCCAAAATTCATAAAAGAGAGAATGCTTGGGGTTTGCTTTCCCAAAAATTTCTTTGGAAAAATTTTAAAATTATGAATACGAAAGGCCCTAAAGTATACTTTGAAAAAGAAAAATTTTAAAAAAAGGGCCCTTAAAAGTAGGGCCCTATCTTTTTTAGCCTATTTTCCCGGAAAAACAACAGAAAAAAACAATTTTAAAAAACTTTGGGAGGTTCTGAATTTAATATATGCCCAAGGGAAAAAAGAAGGGCCCGGGAAATGGGGAATGGGAAACCCCGCCCGGTTAGAATTTAAAACCCCCAAAACTAAATCACTTCCAAAAGGGAAATGACCCAAAAAAATTTTTTGCCTATTTTATTTTCCCGAGGGGGGGGCTATACTAATTTTTCCAAGAACATAAGTAATATGGGATACAAAAAATAAAAGGGTGGAAAAATTTTGGGTGCCCCTCTTTTTAAATTAGTATTCAATTACTAAAAACGGAGACAAAATTTAAAAAACCCATGTTTTCATTTTGACAAGGTTAACTGTGAGGTTGAAAAAAGAAAACTAACAGTACTCGACTTTATTTTCATTAAGATGTGGTTTTTTTTTCGTTTTTAACTCTGTTGGGGGAGTGCTGCCAGAAGGTTTTAAAAAGAAAAAATGTAAAAATTAATTTAAAAAAATTTAATTTTTTTTTAAAAATGGAGGGTTTAAAAGTTTAGGGTTTTTGGAAAATAACTGAACTTCCAAAGGGGAAAAAAAAAAAGTGACCCCCGGGTTAAAAAGAGTTACTAGAAAAAAATATTTCCCAAAGGGTTTAAAATACTCTTTCTTAGAAAATTTCGGCTCCTCGGCTGTAGCTAGCGTAATGCGGAACTAGCGTTGCTGTTTTTAAAACCAGCGGGGGTGGAAACGCCAGTCCCAAAACCCTTGGGGGGGGCCTGGGTTTGGGTTAGGGGCCCTGTCTAAAGATTGTAAGTGCTTTTTAAAAAAATTTTTCTCCTTTAAAATTTCAAAAAGCACACTGGGCCCTTGTAGCCCCTACATCAGCAAAAATTTGCCATTAAGATTAAGAAAAAGCAAATCAATTTTCAGGATGAAAAACCCTTACGGACGAAGAATTTCAGAAGCTTAAGGGGTGACGGCGAAGATTAAAGACGACAAAAATTTTAACCCTTTTTAAAGGGGGTGGGGAAAAAAATTTTAACCCCAGCGAAGTAAACCCCTGAAAGCAGATTAAACAGAACTTTTAAAAAACAAACACACGAACATTAAAAAACCCAAAAAAGGCCAAAAAAATAAACACATTTTTTTTGGGTTTAACCCCCACTGTGTTTGCGGGACAAAATTGCAGCTCTTCACGGGCAAAGGATCTTTTAGGGGCGGGGTTTTTTTGACAGAGGGGTTTCTTCTTTTAATACACGGGGGAGGGATGTTTTTAATTTTTCTTTCAATTTATTACATCCCACGCTCCATTTTTGGATCTGTGCTTAATTCTAACATCGCCCCCTGGGCCCCTTTCCCGGGCATACAAGGGGATCTTACTTTTGGGCCCAAAAGGAAAAATTTTTTTTAACCTTGGATGTCTTTTGTAATTTCTAATTTTTTTTAAAAAATTTTATTGCGTTCACTTGGGTTTTAAAAGGGCCCGGGTTTCTTTAAATTTTTTCCCTTGTTTAAAGGCAACCTAAGCTGCTGGCAATCTCCCAACCCCTTCTGTTTTTCGTTCCTAAACCCCTAAATTTTTCTGTGATATTGAAAGGGAAAAAAAAGGCGGGTTTAGTAGTTTTCTTATAAAGGGTTTTTTACTAAAGGGGTTGTGATCGATGGTTGCCTGGGATCCCCTCTTAACTGTAACATGGGGTTTTTTAAAAACAGCTTTGGGTTTAAAAGAGCCCTTTAAAAATCTTTTCCCCTCATCAACTTGAAACCCCTTCTAGGATTCTTTAAAGGGGGCCCCCAGAATATTTGTTTTTTAAAACCACAGCCCCCAGCCCGGGTTTAGTTTTATCCGTTTAAAAATTTAGCAAACTTTGTAACGAAGCCATGTCCCAAAAACTGTCGGGCATACTTAAACTTTTTCTTCCCAACTTTAAACAAAGTGGAAAATAAAAGCAAGTCCATTTGGTGGGTGTCAATTTGGGGGAAATGAGTTAACAAAAAAGGGCCCAAATTTTTCTTTTTGGGGGGAGGGCCCAAAAATATTTGCCAATTTCCCCGTTTTGAAAAACCAGTCTTTCGGATCTGTTTCAGACACTCTAGCGGGTTTAACCCCAGTTTTTCAATACCGTCTTTTTCCCTTTCCCAAAAACCTTTAGGGGGAAAAATTATTTTTTATCGTATTGTCCATAAGAAGGCCCGATTTTAATTGTATTTTAATTTTTTTTTAAAATTGAAAATTCAGAAGAATGATTGCTCCCATTGCACCCACAATAAACCCCCAAATTTTTGCTATTTTTCTGGGTTTTCCCCGAAAGGTTCTAAAAGTCAGACGTTCTGGCGGGGGCGGTTTTTAGAAAAATTCTTTCCCTTTTAAACCCAAATAATTTCCCATTTTATTCCTCCAAAGTCTGTAAATTTTGTGCTCTGCATTTTCCCTGTTCTTTAACGTTTTTTTAATAAAGCTAAGGGGAGAAAACCCCCTTTTCTTTTTTTTAAACGTTCCCCTTGCTTTTTTCTAAAAACTTTTTAATTTCCTTGTTATGGCGCTTCCTCTCTTTTATCCCGGGCCTCAATTTACAAAAATTAATTTGGGTTCCAGGGGAAAGGCCAAGGCAAATTTAAAAATAGCTCCTCCCCCATAAAAAAATTTCTCCCGCCCTCTTTTTTTAAATCAAAAAATTTTTTTAGATTAAATTTTTCTATGAACTAACTTTTCTGGGATAATTCCCGTTTGCAAAAAAGAAAATCCTTTTGAAAGCAAACCCCCGCAGTAATTACAAACATAACCTTAACAAAAGTCCTTTAATTCTTTTAAACCCTTTTTAGATCCCGGGGGCCGGGTTTTAATTTCCCAAAAAAAGTTTTTTCCCAACCACAAATTTTAGCCTTTTTTCGAAGGGGCCGCTAAATTTCAGCAGAGTTGGGGAAAAATTTTATTAAAAATCTTTTTTTTTCATCTTTTTTTTAATTTTCTAAAAAATTTAAATTTAAAAAAATCAAAAATAACGAAAAAGGGGTGTCTTTGTTCTTTTTTTTCAATAACTTTTTTTGGGTTTTTAAAAGGGTAAAAATAAAGTTTTTAAAATAGTTTTGGCGAATCCCTTTTATCTTTCCCCCCTGGGGTGGTTTTTATCCTAAAAAATTTTGCAAAGGGTTGAATAAACTTTAAAAAAACCAAAAGATTGGCACTGCATAATTAAAACCCGCGTAAACCATGGTTTTTTTAAAAAAAATTTTTTTAAAAAAATTTTTTTTGCTTTTTAAAAAAGGATTTTTTGCGAAAATATTAAAGTGTGAGGAAAAAGGCCCAAATACCCCCAAACAACCCACCATAAAGAAAAAATTATACTCTTTTAGGGCTTGGGGGAAAAACTAAAAATATTTAAGGGGTTTAAAATAATTTTTGGGAAAAGGGTCCAACAATTGGCTAAAATTTGACATTGATAAGTACCCCACGCTAGGTTTCAAGCACAGCTGGGTAAAAATGGTTAGACAGTGGGCCAGGGCAATGTTTTGTTTTTTATGCTAAGTTAGTAAATAAGGGGGCGCCGGTTGGGTTTAAAGAAGGGGTTTAAAAAAAAAGACTTATCACCAAAATCCGGTTTAAACAAAATCCCCAGGAAAAATCTTTTCATGTGAATTTTATTACAATTTTGGGGCGATGTTAAAGCCCCTTTTAACATGGGGGTTTTTTTCTTTTAATCTTTTTTAATTTTGATCATATTAAATTTAATTTGATAAAAAAAAAATTCGATTAGGAGAAGAAAAACGCTACGGAAATCTGTAGGACCCTCCGCAGGGGAAAAAAAAGTACCGGGAAGTTTAATTTCCCCCAAGGGGAGTAATGTTACTAAGGCCCAAAAAATCCGGAAAGGTTGGGGGCTGGGGGGAAACTGGGGTTTAATGGAAAAGACTGAGAAAAACAAACCAATCAGCAAAACAAAAAAATTAAATTTTTTTGTAATACAGCTTTGCCCCCAACAACAACACAATTAACAACAAAACAATCCCCAAACAAACAATTAAAATGAAAATTAAAGTATTGGGAGTGTTGTTGTTTTTGGGGGGGGGAGTTTTTAGATCCAAAAACCCCAACGCCTTTCCTAACAAAAAAAGGCCCCAAGCCCCCACCGTAAAAGAAAAAGAACCAAAATTTGGGAAAAAAAAGAGCAAACCCCCGATGTAACCCATTTTCTTTGTAAAAGTTTTTAAGAAATAGTTAAAAATACAAGTTAAGAAAAAAAAAGTACAAGCCCAAGTTTTGTTAAAAAAAAAGTATTTTTAAGTTAAGTTTCCAAGGGAAAAAACAAGTTAAAATAAAAAGTAAATTATAAGTTCTTTTTAAATATATTTTTGGGTTTTAAATAAAGTTTCTTGTTTGGTTCTTTAAGAAAAATAAGGGAAAGGGGCTTAAATTTAAAATTTTTTGTTTGGTTCTTAGTAATACTAGTTAGGTTTTTTTGTTTTAAAGTTAATTAAAACTTTTTAAAGTTCTCCAAAAAACCCCCCTCATTTTGAGAATCAGGATTGACCCCTAAGTTTTCTCCCTTTTTTTTGTTAGGGGATAAATGATTTCTTGTTTAAAAAGCAAATTGTGTTTCTTGAAGGGAGTAGGCCCCAAATTTAAAATTTGTGGATGAAATACTTGTTTTCAAAAAGGGGGTTGCTTTTTTGTTTTTGTGAGATTTTTTTTTTTTGACAAACTTTATACTTATGCCCTTTTTCTTCTTAAAAAAAGAAGTCTACTGGCAAGGGAAAAATCTTTTAACCCCAAACCCAACTTTTTTCTTTGATTAAATGGGGCCCCCTTTTTATTATTTTCATCTTTCCCAATTTCTTTTTTTCACGTTGAAGTTTTTGGGCTTTCTTTGGAAAAAGTCGCATTTTAGTCCCCACCCCCTCAGGTTTTCCCTTTTTTTTTGGGGTTTAAAAACCTTTTAGAAAAATCTTTGTGGGGAGTCAAAAATAAAAAAGTCCCGTGTCTGTTTTTTTTTGTTTTTTTTTTTTTTTGGTGGGGTTTTTTTTTTTTTTTTTTTTTGGTTTTTTGGGTTTTTTTATGGTTTTTTTTGGTTTATGAGGTTTTTTTTTTGGGTTTTTTTTTGTTTATTTTAAAATTTTTTGTTTTTTTTTTTTTGGGTTTTTTTGGGTTTTTTTTTGTTTGTGTGGTTTTTTTTTTTTTTTTGTTGGTTTTAAAAGGGTTTTTTTGTTTTTTATTTTCCCTTTTTTTTTTTTTTGGTTTGGTTTTTTTTTTTTTGTTTTTTTGGCCTGTTTGGGAAAATTGGGGTTTTTTTTTGGGGCTTTTTTTTTTTTGTTTGGGGGTTTTTTTTTTTTTTTTTTTTTTGTTTTTTTTTGTTGGTTTTTGTTTTTTGTTTTTTTTTGTTTTTTGTTGTTTTTTGTTCGGGTTTTCGTTTTGTGGGGTTTTTTTTTGGGTTGTTTTTTTTTGGTTGTTTTTTGGTTTGTTTGGGTTTTTTTTTTGGAATTTTTTTTTTTTTTTTTTGTTGGTTTTTTGGGGTTTTTTGGGTGTTGGGTTTTTGTTTTGGGGGGGTTGTTTGTGTTTTTTTTTTGGTTGTGGGGGGTTTTTTTTTTGGGGTTTTTTTGTTTTGTGTTGTTTTTTTTTTGGGTTTGTTTCCCCGTTTTCCCCCTTTTTTGTTTTTGTTTTTTTTTTTTGTTTTTGTTGGTTTGGGGGGTTTTTGTAGGTGTTTGTTTTTGTTTTGTTTGGTTGGGTTTTGGGGGGTTTTTTTGGTTTTTTTTGTTTTTTGGTTGGGTTTTTTTTTTTTTTGTGGTGTTTGGTTTTTTTTTTTTTGGGAAAGGGCTTGTTTTGGGGCCCGGTTTTAAAAAATTTCAAAACTACCCTCAATAATTTGGGAAACCTTTAAAGGTAAAGGCAAAATTTAAAAGGGCCAAATTAAAATTTTCTCTTATCAAAAAAAGGGAAAACCCCGGTCTTAAAAATTTTTAAGTCCCCTTTTTATTTTTAACAAATTAAAAGTTGGTTTTTTTTGAAAAATTTTTAACGTTTTATTTTGTACATGCAAACTGTGTATCATCCTGAATGTTACGTAAGTTTTAAGCTACTGAATAAACCCGTACTGTTGATCTAACGTCAAACTGTTCAACCACTTTATGCCCCTTGAATATTATTTGTACCATGCCCTGTGTACATCCTGAAGTTACGTAATGGAAGCGGTTGACTCATGCCCACTCACAGATGTTAGCGTCTAGTACATTAGATAGTTGGATGGTTTAGTTGGGTCATAATCGTCTAAATATTTGTTGTTGGCTTTGCAGTAAGGATGTGAGGCCATGCTAATACCCCCCCCTCAGCCCGTCTTCAATCATCTGGAGTGTGGGTAGATCAGAAAATTAAGTCAATCTGAATGTTTGTAGACTTCAAGAAAGCATCCCAAGATAGCCCAGGCGCAGAGATGTAATGTGACGAGTCTAAGTTGTATGTTTCATGCATGTAGATCTGTAATTCTGAAAGACGTCTGCTAATAAACACACGTCAGCCAATAAATATTGATCGTGATAGTCGCCCATCGTTTCACAGTGTAATTCTGTCCAGGCTTTCTGTGCGTATTCAATAGTCAGAGTCAGTTATATCTTTGCCTCTAAGACTAGAAAAGAAAGCGCCTTTAGGAGGAAGCGAGTCTTCATCAAACCTATCCCACGAGTTCATGTATTCATAAGGATAAACTCCTTTATGCACTAAAGATGGATCAAAGTATTGTTTAGTGATTGGAAAGTCTTGTAGAGATCCTGCTAACTTATCTAAACTAGCCATCAGATGTTGGGCAGAGTCATAAAAGGATAAAGAGTCAAGAGTAAAAGTCATGTACTTTTCTGAAGACTGTGCAATGCAGGTAACCCTCTTATATTCAGATGTCACTGCTTGCATTATAAAATGAGAATCGTAGCCTCTTAGGCTATGAAAGAAGATAGCAGTTTCCATGTCTTAGGGTCAACCTTAAGCTGAAGATTACAATTGTTGTGCGCAGCCCCTCTAAACTTTCCAGTAATGTGATCGTGGTCTCTTACTGCGCTGCCTAATAATTCTTTATTGCAAATCCAACAGTGCGTAGATGAGTCATAGCGTTCTTGGTCTTCAGAAGTCATAACAATGTCTGAAAGATTTATTGGTTGGATAACTGATTGCGAAGTTGTTTCATCTGCTCTAAGAATCTACTAGCTGCATTGGGGCCTCTGTAAATCTCGGGTGTTGTGTGTTGGCCGTCTGACCTAACAACAATAAACGCATAAGAACAGATCTGATGGTGGGTTAATAACGTTGTTTTTGTTTCTTGCTGTTGTGGTCCGTAGTATTGCGGTAAGAGCGATTCAAAGTCAGCATAAACCACGTATGGACTCATCTGCATTTTGTGTATATTCTTAAAAACTAACCTTAGACCCAGGCTTAGGTGTGAGGAGTTTGGTTTCACAGTCTACAAAACTTTTACAATGAGTTCTATGGCTAGCTGCTGCTTCTATAGTAGGGATTCTGACCAAACATCTTCTACAAAGCTCTTGTTTAGATTTATCCTTTGACGTAAAAGCCATAAGTCTGCTTATTGTTCTGATTAATACATAATGACTCTTTGTACTATCTGCAAACAGTATCAAATCTACATGTTTGTTAAGTGGTTCGCCTAAAGTGGGGCGTTGGGAGAAGCCCTTAGAGGCACTAGATTGGCTTCTACAGACCATGTGTATACGCTTACAGTGATTGGTTTGTTTTGCTCTTCAAACTGAGATATACTTTCTATGCTTACTGGAAAGGTTATGTTATCAAAGTTCAGCTCTTGCTTTATATTGTTCATAATTGGAAACTCTGTTTGCATGATTTTTAACAGGATGTAGATGCGCTAAAACACACCACTTAAAACACATGTTGTCAGAATTATGTATGTTTAAGACTGCCCGTTTTAACTCTAAATCTTTTTGGAGGTGAAGGTAAAGAATTGCCAACTATTGGATAGAACTTTGTTTGTCTTAATTTGATTTCAAGGACTGTCCCCTCAGACCATCCAGAACCCCTTAACTTTGCCTCCTCACTTGCATGGTTAAACTGTGTAAGCATGTAATCAGCCCAGTTAGAGTTAAAGTCGCGATAGCTGATTACTTCTTTCTGTTTAGTTGAAACCCAGACTGGCATGTTAGTACCATCAGTGTTATATAATCAATCAGAACGGCCAACAGCACTTTCACTGGCGGCTCGCGTTGAATAGACTCTGGGATTTTAGAGATAGCATGTGCTACGCTTTCATGAACATTTGTGGGGTTAATAATATTCATGTCTACTTCACTGAACATATTGCTTAATTGTTTGTCACTATCAAATATTTCTTCCAACGTATATATACTACCCCGCAACAAGTTAAGGAACGCCCTACTTTTTTTGTACCTTCTTAAATGAAATGAGTAAAAAAGGCCAGGCCGCCCATTTTGGAAAAAAATGCAGCAGAACGGTACTTGAAACATTGCTCGACACACCGTATGATTCCTGTACTCACCACTCTGCCACTCAATGCCTCGCCAGCGGCGGGACATTCGTGCAAATGAGGAAAATTGCACTGACCGTGGAACAAGCCCCTGCTGACCAGACCGGGCATGTGCAGCGATTCGGCAGGTTGCACGTGCAAGCACTGACAACTGTGAACACTGATCCGCACAAACTGCACCAAAATGGGTATCAGAAAGGGCATTAAAAACGACACAACCAGACATGCCTCCAAGAAGACGACTGAGTGCAGTGCACTGCGGGCGCGCTCTGGCGTGGCTAGCAGAAGGTGTGTCTTTACGAGAGGTGGGCAGACGTCTTCAGGTGTCGCCTCAGTCATTCACAGACTCAATGAACGTTATGCGACAACAGGCAGGACGGAAGAACGGGCGCGCACTGGACGTCCTCGTTGCACCATCGACGGGATGACCGATTTCTCTACCTGTCAACTTTACGGGACAGAACAGTCACAACACCCATGCTGAGACGTCGCCTCATGCAAAGAGCAAATGTCAATGTCAGCTTTCCACTGTCCGCAACCGCCTTCATGAATTTGACCTCCAGTCTCGTCGGCCAGCCATCCGCATTCCACTGACTCAGGGTCACCGACAGGCCCGCCTGGCGTGGTGCCGCCTCCATCAGCATTGGAACAGGCAGCAGTGGTCGAGGATCCTCTTTACCGATGAGTCACATATCACTGTCTCATTCAATGATGGCAGGAGACGAGTCTGGCGCAGACAAGGAGAACGATTCACTGCCGCCACCATTCGTGAGGTCGACCGTTATGGAGGTGGTTCGGTAATGGTGTGGGGTGGTTTTCATCTCCATGGCAGAACCCCCCTGTACGTCATCCAAGGATCTTTGACTGGTCAGCGTTATCGGGATGAGATCGTCCGCCCCATTGTGCAGCCAGCTCTCCAGGCCATGGGTCCTGGTGCGACTCTCCTGGACGACAACGCCCCTCCGCATCGAGCCCACGTGGTACGAGACTTCTTCCAGCAGCAGGGGATCCAACGCATGGAATGGCCATCGCGCTCTCCAGACCTGGCACCGATAGAGCAACCTGTGGGACGTCCTGGGTAGACGAGTTGCTGACAACCACCCTCCGCCCGCTGAAGTGGCCCAGCTGACCCAGTTCCTGCAGCAGGAATGGCAGGCCATCCCGCAACAGACCCTTACAACCCTGGTTCATTCCATGCGGCGTCGGTGCAGAGCATGTGTGGCTCAGAATGGCGGCCACACCCACTATTGACTGCTGCTGACTTTTCAAATGGGGGTGTCTCTTTTTATTACTGATTGTTCAACGACGTGTGAATGGCTTTCATTGAAATTGTAGCCACAGGTGGCTGAATGACTGGGCGAAACATTCGAGTAAACTGTTTTCCTCTGTCTGTATTAAAACACATTTAACAGCAATTTCTGTAAGCGTTCCTTAACTTGTTGCGGGAGTTTAGTTTTCCGTCCTCGAATTTACTTGTGGTCGTCATTTTTAAAGCCAAAATATTTACGTAAATCAAAAAAATAAATGAATATAAAAGTAAGTAAAACAGGCTTTTATTCTTCACCCAAGTGCCGCAACACTTCAAGACACGTTAACCTTACAATAACACCCGCCAATATTTTAGCTTTTTCTGAATCACTACAGTCAATGTTTATCACTTTGATTGCTTCGTTAAATAGTTCACTATTATCTTTTACTATATTGTCTATATCATTCTCAAACCCAAATTCACTAAATTCAATGTTTAATAATTTCATTGTTTCGTCAAATAGTTCATTACAATTCTTTAAATCAGATTCACTGAGTTGGCAGCCATTTTTAATATAAAATAAATAAAAAAAATGATTGTAAATTCAGCTCTTATTCATAGTCTTTTCTAATCGTGAAACCTAATCTTTATTAAAGCGAATAGTTTACCCCTTCAGGAGTAGTAGAAACAGTCAGATTAACATCTTCAGGAACCATATAATCAACTAAAATACCAAACAACTCTTTAGTTGGTGAGGCCAAGAATTTGGTATTTTACGGATGACCTGCTCTATGTCTTCTCTTATATCTATCCACAAATAAAGATCAGTAATCAATTCTTCAAACTTGTCCTTTAACTCTTCTATACTATTCACCCTATACCAATCCAACTCGTAAAGTATATTAATAAGCTCTCTAGCTACGTTAGGTTTCATTTTTAAACACAAATAAAATTATAAATAAATTAATTAATCAGTTTCTCTTGTAAATTCAGCTCTTATTCATAGTCTTTTCTAATCGTAAAACCTGATCTTCATTAAAACGAATAGCTACTCCTTCAGGGGTAGTAGAAACAGTCAGATTAACATCTTTATGAGCTATACTATCAACTAAAATGGCAAATAATTTTACAACTGGTTTGGGCCAATTATCTGGTATTTTACTAATAGCTTCCAATACATCTTCTCGAATGTCTATACGATTAAAAAGATCAGTAATTAATTCTTCAAACCTGTTCTTTAACTGATCTTTATCACCCTCCCTCTCCCAACCCAACTCGTAAAGTATATTAATAAGCTCTGCAGCTAATTCGGCCTTCATTTTTTAAAACCAAATTTAAATCATAAATTAAAAAAATTAATTAATCAGTTTCTCTTGTTTTTGTGCTATAAGCATGATCTGAATCACACACACACACACACAAGAATCATTCACACAATAGACAGGATGGTGCTTGCAGGGGATGTGAAGGGTTTTTTTTTTTTTTTTTTTCACGCTTACGTGACGTAAATTCGAGACAGCCGCTAAAAGCCCTTATCAGAGTCCTGAATCAATAATCACAAGATCTCTTCAAAGTTCTCTCAGCGGCCGTCTGAATAGACAGCCTTAAAGCAGCAAACGGCGAAGCGGATGAAGATGAGGCAGGTAACCACAACAGCAAAGCAGCGAAGCCACAACAGCAAAAAAAGTCATTTTCATTATATACAAAGTTATGTCAGCAGGTAACCTTTGACCGACCATGGCTGGAGCGCTGGTAGGCGCCTTGGTTAGTAAACTCACAGGGAAAAGCCAACCAACCGACCGATCGATG
>JAFLJL010014786.1:12500-52091 GCA_018398815.1 Conus ventricosus | reverse complement strand
TTGTTGTTGTTGGTGGTGATGTTGTATTACTTCATTTGGGGCCGGCAACTTAACGGTCAGGACTTTAGATTAGAACATTACTACTTGTGGTACATTTACTTGCGTAATTCACTTGGGGTACATTCTGCTTCTGCGAAGGGTCCTGCGGCGTCTTCTCTGATCGCTCATTTTTTTTATTGCGATTAAATTAAACCCTGTTGAGTGCCTTTAGTCGTCAGCTGACGCGGTAATAAAAGTGCTTTTCCAGTGCCTATGGGCAGTCCCCTGACGTCATGCATTTTTCTTGAATTTCCATTCGTTACTATTTCTATCAACGGACTCAAATAGAGTTTGCGTACAAAGCCTTATATGTCTGTAGTCTTAAAATAATATGTAAATGACCACACGTGAGGGGAAAGCCCATTTATTCTCATCACTGACTGGATGACCAGCCAGCACTTCGTCTCGCTTGCAAAGATGGCGGCGCAAACTTCGACAAGCCCAGCGACCAAATAAAACGTATTTACACAGCTGAGCAGGCTCTGCAGAGAACTAATAAATGCCGCTTCTAACTCACTTTCGCCCTCAACCAGTTTTCGGGCGGAAAGTGACCTAGAAGCGGCATTTATTAGTTCTCTGACAAGTAAGACTTCAATAACCAAAAAAATAACGATTTTACAAACAACATACTGTGTAGGATTATCCGTTTCAATACTAATTTACAAAACTTTTCAGATTATAGTTTTGCTTCAATCCTTTGTTTTTCTTGATATTCCCGCGGGAGTTTTCCAAAAATCTAAATTTAGGCGTATTCTTAGAGGGCTAAATTTAGATTTTTGGAAACTCCCGCAGGAGTAAACTAAACTAAATTTAGCTGGGGCTTGCAAATCTATGTCAAACGTGTTTGCCTGCACGTTTGACATAATTTGCAAGCCCTCTAACTATGTCAAACGTGCGGGCAAACACGTTTGACATAGTTACGTGGGCCACTACATCCTCCAGCCCTCATGTGCTAAAAAGTACACGACTCCTTCACATTATCAGTTATAGCAACAGTATAATAAACCCAACACATTGAAAGCTTTCACAATTCTATGGTGACCAGTGTAATGTTGATAAAGTTGTTTTTTATTTAAGTAGAATATTTTTAAAGACCAAACAACAACTGTATCTTACATTACTCTTTAGTCACTAGTTTGTTCAATATTTATATTAAATACTTTAGCATATTAAATATAAAAATATAGATTTTAACAATTAATTCTCTATCAGAAAAACTACGAATAAAAAACTATTAAAGGGAGACAATTACGGGCCCGTCGAGAGCATTAACAGCCGTCGTGTGCCAGCAAAGCACTAATTGCCGCTCTGGGGATTGCCTTACCTGTCCGACGTTGCCGCGTGTTTTGTTAATTTATGGTTAGACTGGTTATAGAATGTTTGAGGGAACGCAGACACTATTTATTATAGATGACTGTTCGGCAGAAAGAGACATAGTAAAAAAGAAACACTTTGGCAAAACTAGCCTTCAGCGGAGACATGTTGGAATAAGTGTGTGGATTTTATGTCAGAAATATAACTCAGTTTTAAAAGACTTTAGAGAAATATATTCACTGACATGCGGCGCCGCCCGGCTATGCAATTTTGTGTAATTTTTACGTGGGCTGATTTGCGTTGGCTGGGCGCCTACTAGTAAAGTGACAAATGCGGCGCCCCAGCTCTGCAATTTTGTGATTGCTAATAATGAAGGGCTCGCACAAAGGAAAGCATGTAAGGAAAAAGAATGTAACAATGGATTGTGTTTTTAATTTTATGTTTCATCAAGTCGCCATAGGTTCTTATTCAAGTCGCTATCAAGTCGTTCTAAGTTCTTAATCAAGTAACCTCTAAGTTCTTAATCAAGTCACCCAAGTTCTTAATCAAGTTCTTACTTAAGTCACCTCAAGTTCTTAATAAGTTCTTGATTAAGTCACCTCAAGTTCTTAACTCAAGTTGCCTCAAGATTGTAATTAAGTCATCCTCTAAGTACAACCAAGTTGTTATTCAAGTTATCTTATAATTGTCAAAAAAACAATACAATCTATGTTTTTGTCTTAAATAGTAGATGTCTAAATATAGTACACACACGCCTCAAAAACGCGTCATCACTGAGGATGTTTTGCTCAGCGTCCTCTGCGCAAGATTGGTCAGCATAGATCTTAATGAAGTTCTTACATCCTAAGCAACCGCATTGATTACAATTCTGGTCTATGGAAATGTCTTTTATAGACTCCATGTCTTTATTTATTGACTCCATCATTTTAAACAAATAATAATATGCCATGATCTATTTTTTTCAAAAAAATGTAAATTTAAGTTCTTAAAATATTATTGCATTTGAAATGGATCAAAATGATCTTTTGATGTTGGTGGGTTTTGGCATGCTTTTGTCTTCTGTATTTAGTGGTTCAGGTTGTTTTGGCTGCTTTTGTTTTTGTTGCCATTGTTTATATATTTTAAACCGTAATAACCGCCCCCAGCAGCAGCAAGGGCGCCAAAAATGACAACAGTTTTAAGTTCAATATTCCATGAAGACTTTGGTGCTGTAGGCCTTGAATCACATGGAGTTTTTATAGCTGGGATTGAATCAACTTGTTCTGGCGTTGGCGGGTTTATGTTTCATGATGAGTTATATTCTGTGATTGTAACTGTAATTTTTTTTGTCTGTTCCACTCTGCTAATTTTTTTTCCTGCTTCAACACGTCCAGGATGAGGATGCTTCTCACTGGTCACTTTCTTCACTGGATCAATGTTTTCTGATTCTGCTGATTTTCTGGCTCGGTCATTTTGAAGGGAAATAAAATCTATATGATTAAAAGTAATTAATCCCATGATTAGCGGCGACAATAATGTTCCAATCTGTAATATAGATCACACCCTAGAGACTCTAATGTCTTAGTTAAAAACTGGATCCTGCGTTAAATCATTACATAAAGTTTTGTTCAGAATCAATGGGAGCAAATCTACTGACTAGTTTAGTGTACAAACTAAGAACCGTTCGTCCTACACTTTTTACCATTCTCGATCCTAGTTGCGCTTCATACCTGTTATGATACTTTACAATGTCTTGTGCGCACATCTGTTGAATCTGTTCTATGCTGAATTCATTTCCGAGAACTGTTTTGTTTTCCACATGCTGCCAACGAATACAGCCTCTCCTTTTTGGCATAATAGCTTGGTCATCAACTTCTTCATTTGTAAGTCCAAGACGGTTTAGGCCGCTCTGTAGCTCTAGCAGATCATCGGTGTTCATGTTTTTTATTAATTATAATTATTTTATTTTTTAAAAATGAGCACCGAAAAAACTGTCGCCAACCTAGTATACCATTCTGCTGTTATTGGAGGCCTAAGTGTAGGATACACAATGCTTGGTAAAAGCCTGTTAAAAATAAAACCGCAGATCTTGGCAAACTAGACTTTGAGGATTTAGCAAAGCTGATTGCTATTATTACAGCTTCATTTGCTACGAAAGATTTTCTAGTTAAGCAAGGAATAATTCCAGAGAATATAAATATGTAAAATTAAAAAATACATTTATAAAAATGGCTTCGCTCGTAATGATGATAGGTGGTGCAGTGGTTAATGCGCTTGCTTTTAGCGGAAGTAATTATGCATTTAGTAAACTGCGGGATGACGGCGAGAGAAAAAGACATAACAAAGCTATGGAGCAACTAGCTGCAGCACAAGATCACTATGAAAAGCAGAGAATTGAGCAGTTAGATTTTATTAACGACACACTGAAAAAACAGGGCATGCAGCTTACACATTTAAAGATGTTGATCAAGCAATAAAAGAATATTATCTAGTAACGGGCAAACCAATCGAGACATTGCCCCCACCAAAATTTAGTGACTTTTATCATCCATCAGAAAACAAAAGATGCAAGAAATCGCGTTTATTGTCTTTGGTATGACTGTTGTGTATTTTGTTGCGCATAATATTGGCTGAATAAAAATGAACAAAATCTATTATTCGCCAAAGGATATTGGAAGGGAATAACAGCAATCAAAAAGCTAAGCCAAGCAGCTGGAGTCAGTGAACAAACAGCGAAGGAATGGTTATCTAAACAAGCGATTTGGCAAATTTATTTACCTGCACCTAGGCGAATACAGAGACCACACTTTGTCAACACAATGCCAAACGACACCCATCAAATGGACCTTCTATATTTACCCCATGATACGATTAGACGAAAAAGATTTAAGTACGCACTTACAGTCATTGACGTAGCTTCAAGATACAAAGATGCGGAACCATTAACACAAAAGAGTGCTTTTGCTGTTGCTATACAACTAATATATCAACGAGGCCCGTTAACTTATCCTCGCATGATTCAAGTTGATGATGGAAAAGAATTTAAAGGCCGAGTGAATCAATTATTGTTAAAACATAGAGTTACCATTAAAAGAGGCATTCCGGGAGTTCACAGATCACAGGCTTTGGTTGAAAACTTTAACAAACAGTTATCTGAAAGACTTTTCTCCTACCAGTATCACAGAGAGCTGATTGACAATTCTCGCAACACAGAATGGGTTAGAAGACTGCCCTCAGTTCTACGTGCAATGAATAATGAAGAATTTAAATTAACGGGTCTAAAACCAGTACAAGCAATCAAAAAACAAACAATAAATGTTGCTGAAGACTCCAGTTCATCCGGCAAACTATTACCATTTGGTTTGAAAGTAAGGTATCTTTATTTACCGGGGGAAGCAGAAGGGGACACTCGCATCAGGGCAACCGATCCAGTTTGGAGTGTTGATCCATATGAAATAAAAAGAATTGTAAGATGAATCCGCCCGTGTATTATTTATGAGAAACCGACACAACGAAACAACCGGCTCCTCAAAGATCTTTTGTGAAGGAAGAACTGCAGATAATCCCACCAGACACAGTTCCGCTTTTAATTAATTTACGGTTCTCCAATGTCCAATTGCATATGAAAACTCTGGATTAACAAACACACGTTTTGTGTTTGTTCTATCTAATGACTTCTTTGTTACAACCGTTGTGCTGATCTCATGTAGATTAGATCGCAGTTGTACGTTGTCATGATGAAAAGTCTTATTGTCAACAATGCTTCTTATAGTTGTCATGCGATTATGTTTGACTGCACAACACTGCGAGATATTCCTTTGCTTTCTTAATGGTTTTCTCCTGGCTCGAATACTGTACATTTTCGACCTTAAACCAATAAACTCCTTAATCACCTTTCCAGATAATTCATCTTCATCTTTCCTAAACCTTCTTACTAGTAATTGAATGCAAAGGCGAATCTTTAGGGTAAATCGGATGTGTCATACCATCCTGCATGCCTTTAGCTACTTCTATTTCCATGTCTTTATAGATGTCTTCAGTAGGGATATCTATAACAAAACTATCTGTATCTGTGTAAAGTACTCTGGACTCAGGATACGAGGGTTTAAAGTAGTCATAAAGAAATTCTAACATCAAAAGCTTTGATAATTTGATAATTCTAAAACAGTAAACTCGATAAATAACAGGTTTGTCCAATTTGACTTTATTTTTTTTCATCATTATGCCAAAAAGCTGATCATGAAACCTTCTAAAGTCCTGATAATTTGGTTTGAAGTCAGCTTTAATTGCTTCGTTCTCTCTGGTGACCAATCTAACATCTTTGCGTTTGTGCGGATTCTCCATAGTCTTTCCAAAACAGCTGTTGTTCATCAGCTTGAAAAAGTCTTTTTCTGAAGCATCTGTGGATTTTAGTTCTGAGATCAGTGTTCTTCATTATGTATGGTTTCATGAACTGTTCTTGATCAAAGCAATTACACGATGACAGCTGTCAACTTCAAAAACCCTGTCTTAAATAAAATTGTAGAAGTCTGTAATGACAGACATAATTTTTTTTGCCTCGAAGATTAAGCACAAGTTTGGCGGTTTTGTTTTTGCCATCTTTAGGCTTTCTGCTGCTAATGGATAGTCATTATGCAGGTCATGGAGTTCATGAGGATATTCTAAGTCAACTTCTAGAATGTTATCACGCTGATGACATGGCGTCAAACTCGCCCAACAACGTTAATGCCTTTTGATTTTATGGGTTGCTTTCTGTGTATACATTTTAAAGTTGACGTAATGGAAGTTGATTGCGCCATAGGCCCATCCATACAGATTGTTTGGTCTAAATACATGAGATAGTTAGACCCTTTTACTTGGGTTCATAGTGTCCAAGGATTTGTTGTTTTGCTTTTCAGTAAATTGTTGCGACGCCATACTTAATTTCCTCCACGCAATCGTTTTCAATCATCTGAATCATTGGTGGTCAGAACAATAAATCAATCTTTACTCCAGTAAATCTTTAAGAAGCGTCCCAACTCATCCAGGGCAGAAATGTAATGCGCGGGATCCAGGCTTAATGTTTCATGCAGGTCTTCCTAAAATTTTCAAAGGACGTGCCGCCAACACACCATACATCGGCCATCAAGTATGCATCATGATAGTCTGCCCATCGTTTTCCACTCTAACTTTGCCGGGCACGCATCTTGAGGATGCTGGTAATCGGGAGTCTTGATGCTTTTCTCTATGAATAGAAAGGAACGCGTCTTTAGGAGGAAGTGTATCTTCGTCAAACCTTCCCAACTCTTCATGTACTCTTAAGGTAAACGCCCTTTCTAACGAGAGTTGGGTCAAAAGATTCTTCCGTTATTTGGGCAGGACTTTAAGGACATAGCTTGTGACTCTTAATGATCCATTCATGTGCTGCATAGAGTCATAAAAAGACATGTTATTTAAAAGTGAAAAACACATTTACTTTTCTGTGCTGTTGCAATGCATGTTACCTGATGGGTTGTCTATCTGCTTCCATGATAAGGTGAGAGTCGTAACCTCGCAAGTTATGAAAAGATTTACAGGCAGCTTCCATGTCCTTGGGTTCAAAATTTAGTTGAAGATTTGCATTTATCTGTGGTGCTGCTCTCTAAAACTTCGCCACTAAATGTGATCTATGGTCTCTACTGTCGGATTTGTGCTTCTTCACTGAGTTCTAAACCACAAATCCAACAATGTGTGCTGGCGTCATATGTTCTTGGTCTATCAGGTGTCATTATGATTTCATATTAAATTCTGATTATTTAGAACAAATTCCTTAAGCACTTTTTGCATACGTTCTAAGAAGTATTCTGCAGCATTTGGTCCTTCTAGATTAATTCTGGTGCTGAAATGGGCGCCATCGACTGACAAACGATGAAAGCAAATGAACCAAATTGATGATTAACTCACAAAGGACTGTTTTTGGAAGTTTGTGTGGGGTTGGCCCCTGATAAGGAACAATAAGCGACTCTGAAGTCTGCGTAAAACTCGTATGGACTTGTTTGCATCCCGTTCCAGTTCTTAAAACTAACTTTACTGCCTTCTGGGGGCCGTTATTAGTTCTGTTTTACAGTCAATGGGCCGATTCAATGTTTCTTATGTTCGCTTGCGGCTTGAACAGATGGAATTTCTTGTTAAACATTTTCTGCAAGAATTTCTTGTTTAATGGTAATGCTTTGAAGTTTGCCTCAATTATCTACTCATTGTTAGTATCAATGTGTAATGCGGTAGCCCCGCTGGTGAAAACATTCGTAGTAAGTCCACATGATTTTTGTTACTGGTCGCCAATCGTTTGGACTGTTCTTGGAACTTTAATAGACGTAGATTTGTTTTTCATCCCATGTGTAGATATTGGACAGTTTATGGTTTGTTTTGTTTTCTAAAACTGATCAATTTTGGCCACGCTAACAAGGAAAGGATATTCCATAAGTTAAGGATCATTGATGTAAGGTCATAGTTTGACACCTCTCTCTGGTTTTTGCGGGCGTTAATGCAGCCTTGCGAGAAACACACCACATAAAACATTTGTTGTCTGTATTTCTTTATGTTTAAAAATGCTCTTTGCAACTAATGCTGGGGGCAGCGGATTGTAAGCTTGCCTACTATCGGCGCATACTTAGACTGTTTTTAGTCTGATCTCTAAGACTTCACCCCTGCTGACCAACCAGAGCCTCTCTTTTTGGCTTCATTGCGGCACATCAGACTGTGTAAGCAGTTCGTCTGCCCAAACGGGTGGTAAGTCATTATGAGAAAGAATAGTCTGTTGTTTGTCGAGACCCCAGACTTTAGATTTTCTTCATTTATTGTTACATAGTCGATAAAACAGCTACATTACTTCTTTAACAGGGCGGGTCTATTGTCAGTTTACCTGCGAACTTGAGAACTAGCATGTCCAACACTTGCCTGTCAGTTTGCTGGATCAATGACTTCTAAATCATATATTCAGTGTCTTGATAAATCTTCTTCCTACGCAATTGCTTCAAACAATTCGTCTGGACCTTCATATATCTGATCATGCCGGTTTCTTTTCTAACTCAAAATATTTAATTAAATTTCACCAAACTCCTTACTCCGAATAATATCAACGGTCTTTTTGCGCTTTGGACTCATAAAACTAAAGTATAAACACCCTTTGACGTTAGTTTAATGTGAGCTGTTATCTCCCCCCCCCCCCCCCCCCCAGCAGAACAGTGTTTAATGTTTCGTTTTCTTTTTTTAAACATTCTTTTTTATCTGATCGGTTGTCTGGCTGTTGTGAAAAACTTGTCCTTTAGCCTTTCTTTAAGATCATAATTTTGTCTTTTGTAGTCATTAAAATCTGACTGTAATCGACTCTAAATTCTTCTTCCGTGATGTTTGAGTTCAGCTAGTGCTTTGATTTATTATCAGATTAAAGGAACTAAGGTGAGCGGGTAATAGATGAACCAGGCTGTGTGCTTTTGGAGTGTAGTTTTTATTTTTTTGCTAGCAGCACCTACAGCTATGAACACAGCCAAGAGCTAAAGACAAACCACCTTGAGGTAAGCTGCGGGTGCGCCTATGCCGTTGCTAACGAGACCAACACTCGTTCCTGCTGATGCAGACGCTTTATAGTTGATGCGCCAGTATTAACATAGGTAACAGCATTACAGGCAGCAGAATACCTTCGTTTGGCTTTGCTGTATTTTGAAGGTCCTGCTCAGCTTATGCTGCATTTGTGTAATGTTTGTTACAATCTGTAGGTTTTTACTTCAGGGTGTTCTACAGCAGCAGTGACGACCCTTAGAGTGTTGTTGCCTTCTATAACAGCAGTGTTGCCCTGCTATCGCTTCTTATAGGTACTTTTGGATAACCTCAACAGACATGCTTTTTAAAAATGAAAATTAATGTAGTATTTTATATCTTTTAATTGTTTTTTTTTTCAATATTTCAGCTGCGGCATCATATATAAAAACCAAATGATGATTAGCGGCTTATCACTCTCTTTTTCTTTATCAATTTGAATGTTTATTCCGTCTTCAACCTCTCTCCCACTTCCAGCAATGAGTTATCCTCAGTTGACCTCTGTAGGGCAATCATAAGCCGGTAATTCGTTGTTAAAATAATCATCGTGTATAACATGTGAAAGGTTTAGATCTTTGGACCCAAGGTCTACTGTTGGATCTTCTTGCACCTCCCACCCCCGAACAATTTTCTTTATTTCCCCGTCCCCAAAAGGCTGCTAAGGTTTTAGGGCCCGCTAGCGTAGATTTGGTTAGGACTACCTCAATCGAACATTGTACTTTCGTTATTTAGGATTAATTAAACTTTTCACGTCTCTTTTGAATGGTTCTTCATCTTTCACACAAGCAATAAAAAGACCTTAAGCGATTATTGCTGCGACACTAAAACTAAATTCACATATAGCGTCGCGCCTTGCTTCTGGGATTTTGTTGTATGATGAATCACTATTTCGTCATTAATTAATAACTTGTGACTGATATTGTTGCTCATCAGCCTTGCTAAGTCAGGGTCGCTAACAACGTCCAAAACTATAACGGTGATGTCAGAAATGCTGTACTTTGCTTCGGTGTCTGATGACTCTGATAACGCGTTGTTAATTCAGTAAAAGTTAGTTCATATGACATTCTGTCTTGTAATGCTCTTTGAAAGTATGGCGCATTGCGCTTTTAACAATCAAAATCTAAGGGAATGGTAAAGCGATTTCCATACGCAAAATTTACAGCTACTTGCTTTTTGCCGTCTGGGTTAGCATTTCCGGCGTCTATTCTGTGTTTTTGTCCATCATCATTTTCAATTCCTTGAAACGGCAGATCAGCCCTTTCATTCTCGGTTAGCCATAGATCAGAATAGGTTAAAAATATGTCTGCATTGGGTAAAGAAAATACTTCTTGCCCTCAATGTTTTATAGTAATTTTTCTTAACGATTGCCCGTCCCAGATTCTGGACAACTGTCTGTGTTGGGTCTGTTTCTGATGCGAGTTCTTTTTTGAAAGTAAGACGGCGCCAGAGCCTGGCACAATCATCTTAATCGCTCCTAGGTTCTGGGAAATCTGACGTAGAATTTGATCTGCATCAATAGTAGATGGATTATTTGGTACAGTTAATATTCTGGTTGATTTCCCTTACGCCAAAGGGATCTTTCAGCTTTCTATGCAGGTAAGAATCGAGCCATATGCTTGTGTGAGAACATTTTTTATAAAACAAAATAAAAAGTTAATTGATTTTTAAAAAACATGGCAGGCATTGAAGGTGAAGAAGATTATATTATTCCCTGATCTTGGAGACGACATGAGTGATTCACCTTGGGATAACGCATCGCTCAGGGCTCTCATTGCATGATGAATTAGTAGAAGCGCGGCAAGGCACGTGAATTAACAGAAGTAAGGTAGATCATTTTACAAAAGTTTAGGAGTAGAACCTCCAGGGCCTATATACTGATGAGTTTAAAGTAAAAGATGACCATTTGTATGTAAAAAACAAGCAAGGAGAAATTATTCTGCTTAGCATATAAACGAAACCCACAAGGTTGTGGGCTGGAGGCAATTAGACCAAAGGCTTCGTGAGCGAGCGGATCGCCTTGCCTTGGCTTTACTAACCCAGAAATAAAGAGGGATGAAATTGTCCAACTCCTCACCAACACTACATAAACTCCCAACAGGTAGCCAAATACAAACCCCCCCCCACCAATGCCGATTTAATTTCAAACAGCGGACGACGAAGTAAAAAAATACTATAGGAGCAGAACTCACTGAAGAGAAGAAACAGCATTAAATACTATACCGAACACACGGCTACCTTGAGGAGAATTATTAGCCCTTGATCGTGCTTTAAGAACCCATCCGTGGGGAATTATTAAACATTTTGCAAAACTGACTGAACTAACTGAGCGTATATAAAAAAAGAAAACGACAAACTTGCTGAGGGCTGACGACGGCCAACTTGGACCGTGAAGTTAAAGAAAGAATAGATCAAGGACTAGATGAACTTAATGTTGAAGAAAGATTAGCTAGGACTAGAAGTGTTGATAATATATCCGAGAACAATTACAAACTCAAGTGAGCGAAGTAAGGAGTAACTATCCCAAACAAATTTATATGAAACACAAACGTCTAGCAGATGTACGGAATAAAAAACACTGTTTAGAGAGCAGGGAGTTCACATTAGCAAGCGTTATAACAGCTTAGGAGTTGCAATAAGTACCCCTGGGTTGATGGCTATTAACAGGCGGCGGTGGTTCAAGTTCTGTGCCTCCCCAGCAATCGCCTGATAAATCATGGGTAAAAAACAGCTCCTTGACCATCTTGCGAGTTTATAAAAAAATTAGCCGGTAAAGACTATAGACTCTTTACCTGGTCTTGAGGGAGTATTCGTTAGCTGGCTTTTGGTCTACTGCAAGCAAAGTAGTTGGCTTTATTGGCTGAGCACTTATGGGCATTTGTTTGTCTGAAATAGTCGGGTTAATATTTAGTAAAATAAAAGACCGAGTAATCTAGGCCAGTTAATCCAACAAACAAGTGCATGTCTTTTCATAATTCATGGTCATTATTTTTAACTTCACTGTCTTTGGGCTTTGTATAGATATTTTTTGACCTCAGGATTGGTGACTTAAATCTTGGGGGGTCATCTTGTTTTTTATTGTTGTAATATTACTGGCTCATGATTTATGTCGTTTTTTTCCATCCTGGCTGGTTCATTGCCTGCCACAAAGGATTTCATGATTGTAGTTTAGATTGTACTTATCTGGTGTCTGAGGTCAGGAAGGCAGATTGTATAAACTGCGCAACAGCTAAAGTCTACTTTTGACTCTTGCGTATTGTAAAACATTTTGGTGCCGTTTTATACGTGGAAGGTAAATCAAACTGTAGAATTAATGGCGCTCTTCTAAATTGCCTAAGTTTTGTTTTTGCGCGTCAAAGCCAGTAGAAGGATCAGTTATGCTCGACCTGTCTGTGCTTGCGAACCCGCAGCCAAAACACCAAACGTAAGTACGTATAGAGTAGTTTATTCGTTCTATTCCTGCTCTTAGTTAGGGCCCTAGAAGTGTCTAAAATAAATGTTGTCCTGCTGTTTTAAGTCTTGCTCTATGGGACCACGAGGTGAAGCCTGCCTGTGCCTGAAGAGAAAGATGTGTTAGGAGGCTCCCAGTCAATAGTTATTACTTTCTGTGCACGCCCCAAATAAAATAAGGGGTATGCCTAAGCCATGTTTAAGATTTCCGATTTGTCTAAAGTCTGTCTTACATTATATTGAATTCGGTTCAGATCCTTTCAAAATCCTTCATGTCTCGCATTTCTGTTGCTCGAATGGATTAAAACGTTGTCATTTGGTAATGGTGGCTTGCAGTTCAGTCAGAATACGTTCTGAAGAGGTGTAATAAAAATGAATCTATTCACTATGACCTCTCCACTGGATTAGGATGATTAAATGATCAGGCATTACGATACTCCACACCGGTTGATGCACAAAATCAAGCCAATAGTTTAAACTGGTTTGATAAACTGCATCGGATGAATGAACCACACTGTTGGGAGTAGGTCTTTTTTAATAGGGGGGTTAGATATCTGTTTATTGGAGTACTCACCTTTACTTGAAGGCATAGAATGAGCCACAGAAATGTCGAGGGTCGGGTTGCTAGATTTTTAAGATTTATAGTGCGGCCCCAACAGATATGTTGCATCTGTATATTTGAAACCGCATTCATTTTTTATGTCGTTTTAAAAAATGTTTTAACAATAAACAACCAAGGACCGTTCCTTCGTTTTTAGAGCATGCTATTGATAACGATTGCGGAAACCAGATCGGTTCGCGCTCATGAAATATTGTACAAAGTCGTATGGTTTTATATAAGCAAAGCCAAGGGAATAACAAGATTCTATAAAGTTACCCAAAATCAGGGACCAAAATTAGCCAGTTAACAATACATGATGGTTATTACGGGTTTTGCTCACTAAAAGAAGCAATGAGTAACTTTGACATTACTCTCAAACTTAACAATGCAAATCTAAAAACAATGTTAACTTCAAGCCTGAAGAAGTATCTTAATTTTGTGATAGTGAGATGCTAAAAATGCTAGGCTTTACATCTAGCAAATCTACCCACTCTGAGTTTTAGTGCTGCGCCAGATGAAACTAATTTTGGAGGGGGAAAGTCCGCTCGATCTTGCATTACATTCATTACTCTATCGTTCATTTGGTTGAGCTAAGCACTGATGAAAAACTTATATGTTGGAAGGCCCTCAACTGTCTAAGAGCTCTTACGGCGGGGAAAGCTGCATATTGCGATTATGAAATTATACAAGTCCCTAAATTTACAGAGTAGTTTGTGGAGAGGGTTGGTCATTTAATATAAAGATCACAGCCAAGTAACAGTGAAAGAAAATGTCGTTAAAATGTGATAAACCTTCACATTGTTTTGGAAATAAAAATAATAAACTGTAACTAAAAATATGTCGCGGGGGCAGAAGGAACCAGGAGTTCATTGACGCCTTAGTAAAGGTGTATACTTTAGAATTAAAAGACCTTGCAGACGTGCAAGACTTTGAACAGAACGGTGAGATAGGCGCTTTGTTGGTTGTGAGTACACTAAGATGGTGATTATAAACGCAAAGAGGTTGGGACGCAAACAGTTTCCTAAACTAGAACAGCTGGCCCAAGCTAGAAGCAATTAATGTTGGCCAGTATGAATTTAAAATAGTTCGAAAGCTGACCTCAATTGGCACTTGGACCTATTTAGGAATGGGACATAAAATTTGAATTCATATGCCCATTTACATTTTTTATGCCGTCAAAAAAGTTCAGAAAAAGCATTCAACTCTCGGCCCTTTACATGTAGTCTTTTGACGGATGACAATAGTCGGAAAGAGATTGAATAAAGCCCGTATGGGAATAACAGTACATCCTCCACAGAGAGGAAAACGTTTTATTAGGATGCTTCTTACAAAATTACTAGTTCATTCCGCTAAATGAATATTAGGAGATGCGTTCACAATGATATTTGAATTTCTGTCTTAAAAAGATAAGGGGTTGGGTATGGCGGTTGTGGGCGTTAGTGACGTTCTTTCTAAAAGGAATTCTATTAGCTGGCAAAACTAAACTTAGACGTTGAAAAAACTAAAAGGTTACCGTCGTCATTCTTCCAATGGCGAGGGATATTAAGGTCATAACAAGCAACAAAATCAATATTAGTTTCTAAATAGAAACAATCTTTCAGAACTGATTGGATTAATCTTACGCATTTAGATTCTTATAGGATTTATTATACTGAACAGTTTTGACGGAGAGCATGATAAAAATAATAACTGGATTAGATTTAATTCTGTTATAAACTATGGAGCAGTTACACTTTATGACAAAAAAAACCCCCTCATTGTTTCATTTAATTTGTTGGAAAAACTGGTTGTGGGAAAACAATATTGTCTCAATCCTATTGTACAGTTGATGTTTTAATTTTATTTATATTGTGGATTTCTGTCCACACTTTAAAGGAACAATGCATATCATGATAAGAAGGTTTATATGGACAGACGATGACCGTATATTTAGTTGATCTAGCACTAACTGAGTGAGTATTCAGAATACTTTTATAAAGTGTTTGAAGGAAGCAGACACTCTTTATTATAGATGGGACTGTTCAGCAGAAAAAGATATAGTTAAACAGAGAAACACTTTGTCAAAAACTTGGCTTTCAGGGAGACATGTTGGGATAGCTGTGTGGATTTTATGTCGTTTTAAAAGACTTTAGAGAACAGTTTAAAGGACTGTAGATTTTATTTCACATGAAAGACTGAGACGATTTGAGAAACTGTATGTGTGAAAATGTTGTTATTGAATATGATCAGGAAAAAACACAGGATTAAGCAAAAACTGAAATCTGAAAAGTTTAGTTAAATTAGTATTGAAAAGGATAAATCCTACACAGTATGTATGTTTGTAGATAATCGTTATTTTTTTGGTTATTGAAGTCTACTTGTCAGAGAACCTAATTAAGTGCCGCTTCTAGGGCACTTTCGCCCGAAAACTGGTTGAGGGCGAAAGGGAGTGTGAAAGCGGCATATTAGTTCTATTCTGCTTGATGATTTTTGACAAAGACAATATCTTTATTATTCAAACGACTGCAACTCGAGCATGGGTGAGATGATGATAGTGGTGGAATTGTCGACCATATTCGTCAGTTATTGAGTAGGGCTCTGTGATTCAGTGTGTGTTCAGCTGAACAGCGTTCCGAAACGAGCCAGGCTAGTGTGTACCTGTGCACTGCAGTGCTGGTGGCCAGTGATGTGGAAAATCTGCGCCCAGAGGGGACGAGCGTGCATGCTCGGGCGTGACACTCGTTGCCGACGGAAGGAAGGGGGAAAGATGAGGGTGAAGAGAGGGTTTTGAGTCGGCTAAGGGGGTGTGGGGGGAGAGGGGGGGCGTGGTCATGGACTGGGCAGTCTTGCTATCGAGTTGTGAGCGTCTTGATAGACTTCCAAACTGTTTGACTTTCATTTACAGGTGTAGTGTGACATAAAACTTGTTTTCAACTTTTTTTCTGTGTTGTGTTCTTGTTATGGATGTGGTAAATAATATGCTTTTAATCGTGACAAAAAAAATCTATCCTAAAAAGAGGAACTAGGGAAACCTTCATTCTGGGCCACCTTCGCCCCTCAACCAGTTTCGGCGAAAAGTGGCCCAGATAAAGGTTTCCCTGTCTCTGACAAGTAAGACTTCAATAACCAAAAAATAAACGATTATCTACAACCAAACATTTACTGGTAGGGTTATTCTGTTTGTAATACTAATTTACTAAACTTTTCAGATCTCCTATTTTTGTTTAATCACTGTGTTTTTCCGGTGTCATTTTCAATATCATTTTCGCGCAAACATTCTTTCCAAATGAGTCTCTGTCTTTCATGTGAAATAACACTACAGTCTTTAACTGTTCTCTAAAGTCTTTTAAAACGGAGTTATATTTTTGAATAAAAATCCACACCACTTATTCGAGCATGTCTTCCGCTGAAAGCTAGTTTCGACGAAGTGTTTCTCTTTGTAACTATGTCTTTTCTGCCTGAACAGTAATCTATAATAATAGCGTCGGCGTTCACTCATAACAATATTAAAAAGCGTTCGAGACATTCACTCAGTTTTTGCTGGGATCAACTAAATATATTTCAATCTGTCCATATAAACCGTCTATTATGATATGCTTTGTTCCTTTAAAGTGTTGGACAGAAAAATCCACGATATGATTAAAAATTATAACGATAAAAATGTTTGTAAAAGTCTAGGACAAATATTGTTTATTCACAACAGTCTGCCCACATATCATTGAACAATGAGGGGATTTTATCATAAAAGTTTAACTGCTCCATAGTTGTGATTAACAGAATTTAATCTTATCGTTATGATTTTTATCATACTCTCGTCAAAACGTGTTCAGTATAATAAATCCTCGAGGCCTAATGTGTTAAGATTTATCTATTCAGTTCTGGAAGATTGTTTCTATTTAAGTCAACAGTGATTTGTTGCTGTTGTTATGATCTTAATATCCTCACAATTGTGAAGAACGACGACAACAACGTTAAGCGTTTAACGTCTCGTTTTGCCAGCCGACATTCTTAATTCCTTTTATAGGTCATCACTAACGCCCTACATCCCCATCCCGTCTCCACATTCTTTTAAAGACAGGAAATTTCAAATATCATTATGAACGTGTCTCTTAATTTTTGCTTGGAAAGAACTTTATTTTGTAGAAGCCTTTTTTACAACTGCTTTCTTTTCTGTGGAGGATGTACTGCTTTTTTCCATACGGCGCGTTATTTCAATTTCTTTCCGACTATTGTCGTTCGGGCATATAAGGAACTCTACATTGTAAAGGGCCAGGAGTGAATGCTTTTAGAAAACTTTTTTTGACGGCCTAAAATATGTAAATGGGCTTATGAATTCATATTTTATTTCCCATTTCTAAATATGGTTCTAAGTGCCATTTGAGTCAGGTTCCGAAACTATTTTATATTCATACTGGCCAACATTATTTGCCTCTAGAATTGCGCTGCTGTTCTAGTTTTAGGAATCTTTTTGCTGTCGCAACTCTTTGCGTGTCTATAGCACATCTTTAGTGTACTCAAAAACATACAAAGCGCCTATCTCCACCGTTTGTTCAAAAGGTCCGCAACATCGGCAGGGTTCTTTTAATTCTAAGTTATACACCTCACAGGCGCTATGTTACTCCTGGGTTCGTCTGGCCCCGCTACATTTTTTTTTTAGTAGCGTATTATTTTTTTTCCAAAACAATGTGCAGGTTATACACATTTTTACGACTTTCCCCGTTTTGTCTTGGATTTTTATATTAAAATGATCCGACCCTCCAAGCAAAACTAATTTTTAAACTGTAAATTAGGGAATTGTATAAATTTCATAATCGCAATATGCAGATCTTCCCTGACTGCCCAGGGTCTTAAAACAGTTGAGGGCCTTCCTTCATATAAGCTTTTCATCAGTGCTTAGGCTCATCCAAATGAACATAGAGTAATGAATGTAATGGCAGATTGAGCGCAGACTTTCCCCCTCAAACCGTAGTTAGTTTATATGGCGAAACACTAAAACTATGAACGTGGGTAGATTGCTCGTTGAAAGCCTAGCATTTTAGCTAGCTCTTTTTCAAATTCGTATTTTGCTCTTCAGGTTTGAATGTTAATATTGGTTTTTAGATTTGCATTTGTTAAGTTTATTGAGTAATGTCTAAGTTACTCATTGCTTCTTTTAGTGAGCAAAACCCTCGTAATAAACCTCAGGTATTGTTAACTGTTTAACGTCGTTTGTTCTCCTTTCATATTTTGTAATCATTATTATCTCCCCTTGGCTTCGTTATATTAACCATCGACCTTTGTAAAATATTTCATGGAGCGCGACCGTTTTGGCCCCCGCAATTGTTATGAATAGCATCAGTTCTAAAAACCGAAGGACCGTCTTGACTTGAGTTGTTATTGTGACAAAACATTTTTTAAACACATTTCATACTGCGTGCTTTCAAATATCTGATGCAAAATATTCTGTGGGGCCGCACTACAATCCTAAAAATATTGCAATGATTCTCTTGACATTGCTGTGACCAGACGGCGTCTTTCATAAAAAAGGTGAGTACTCCATTGAAGAGCTATTCTTAACCCCCCTATTGAAAAAGAGCACATCCAGAAAGCGTGGTTTGTCACCGTTGCAGTTTTATCCGAACCAGGGGAACTTTGCTGTGTTTTGTGCCATCAACTGGTGTGGTGTGTGTATGCTAATCTTTAATCATCCTGATCCTTTGGTGAGGTCAGTGTTCAGATTCTAATTTTTATTACTCCTTTCAGACGTATTTTGCACTGAAACTGCAAGCGCCCTTACGAATGACAATAATGTTTAATCCATTCAGCAACAGTAATAGACATGAAGGACTTTTGAAAGGATCTGTAACGAATTCAATATTAACTTCAAGACAGACTTTAGACAAAAGTTGGATCTTGATCATGGCATAGGCACCCCTTATTTTCGGGGCACGACCGAAAGCTATAAATATGTCTTTGAAACCTCTCTTTCAAAATTGTTCAGCCCTGGGTCCTTAGAGCAAGAGCATAAAAACAGCTTGGACAACATTTTTCTTAGAGCACTTTAAGGGCCTAAACGAGTGCGGGAATAATAGAACGAATAACGACTCTATTCGTACTTACGTTTGGTGTTGGCTAGGTTCGCAAGCACAGGCAAGATCGAGCATATGATCTTTCTACTGGCTTTGATGCACAAAAACAATACTTTAGCAAATTTAGAGGGAGATTAATTCTACAGTTGATTTACCTTAAAGTATTCAAAGGTACAAACATGTTTTACAATACGCAAGATCGAAAGTAGACTTTGCTGTTGGCACTGGTTTATACTGCTGCATTCTGACCTCAGACTCCTAGATAGGTACAATAATAAACTATAATAATGAAATTCTTATAGCAGCAATGAACAGTAGGGTGGGGAAAAACGAACATAAATTCTGGAGCTGTAATATTACAAACTATAAAAGAACACCCAAGATTAAGTCATCTAATTCCCGGAAGACCAAACCCCCTATCATGGAAGACCTCAGCTAAGCTCGCGGACTTGTTCGCGATGAACATGAATATGATAAAAGACTGCGCTTGTCCGGGGATTAACTGGCATAGGATTATCGGTTCTTTATCTTACTAAATAGTAACCCAACTATTAAGAGAAATAATGCCCATAAGTGCTTGGCAATAAGCCAATCTACTTTGCTTGCCGGAGTCAAAAAGCCAGGCTAACAACACCCCCTAATATACCCGGTAAAGCGTCCACGCGCTTTATGGCTAATTTTGGTAATAAGGTCGCAAGATGATCAAGCTGTTTTTTTACCCATGATTTTCAGGTGGGAGGGCGTCGGTGGCGGAGGCACTGGACTTTGACCTCCACTGCCGCCGGTAATAGCCAACTCCAGTGTATCTTATTGCAAATCCTAGGCTGTTATAACGGCTTACTAAATTGACTCCTTGCTCTCTAAACAGGGTTCGGATTCGGTCGGCTAGCGGTTGTGTTTTCATATAAAATTTTTTCGGATAGTTTCTTTAATCTATTCACTTGAGTTCGTAATTGGTCTCGGTTAGTTAGTTTGCAATTCTGTCTTGCTGATCTTTCTTTTTCAAGATCTTTAGTCTTTGGGTTATTCTTTCTTTAATATCATGCCCTAAGTTGGCGTCTTCTGCCTCAACGTGTTTTTTTTTTTCTTTTTCTCTTCTTAATGCCCATCTAGTTCACCTAGTTTGGCCTAAAGTGTTTGTTAATTCGCTCTGTTGGTTCTTAAAGCATGTTCCAGGGCCTCAATTTCTCGCAGGGGTAGCGGTGTGTCGTGTAGTTGTCTTTAACGTGTTTTCTTCTGAAAAACTGATTCTGCTTCTATTATCATTTATTAATTCACCTGCTGATTGATTTAAATTCTTTAAGTTCACTTGTTTTTGCATTTGGATATCTGTCGGGAGTTCTTGCAGTGTGTTTTGAAGTTTAGCAACTGCCTCCGCCCTTAATTTTGGCCTAACAAGGCCTAGGCGATTTTGATCTTTCACACTGAGTCTATTTCTATTGAACCCACGGCTTAACAACTTTTGATGGGTTTTTTTATTGTATAGCTGAACAAGTTGTCCTTGGTCGTCCTCCACAAACAAATGTCATCTGTTACTTCAAAATCATTAGGAGCTTATAAATTCGGGAGGTCTTGGGCCTAAACCTTTGTATAATGATCTGGCCTTACTTTCTGTTAATTTATACCGACTTGTTGGTTATGTACTCCCGATTTTGATAATTCATCATGCATTGAGGAGCCCAGTGTCGATGCCGCTCCCTGGGAATCACTCTTGTCGTCTCTCCAGATCAAAAACATCATAATCTTCATCTTCAATGCCTGCCATGTTTCGTTAAATAATTAATTTTTTTATTTTGTTTTGATAAAAAATGTTACATGCCTTATGGATTGATTCTTGACCCGCATAGAAGACTGAAAGAACCCTGGCGTGAAGCGGAATAACGGATATTACTGTTCCAAATAATCCATATACTATTTGATGGTTGCAGATCAAGTTCTTATACTGTCAAAATTTCCGGACCTAGGAGCTGATGAAGTGATTGGTGCCAGGCTCTGCGCGTTTACTTTCATAATTGTACTTGATTCAACAACAGACACAAAACAGGACTGTTGCCAGAATTTGGGGCGGGCAATTGTTAAAGAAAATTTCTATAAACTTGAGGGGCAAGACTTTTTTCTTTAACAATGCAGACATATTTTTAACCTATTCTGATCTATGGCTAACCGGGAATGAAGGGCTGATCTTGCGTTCAAGGGATAGAAAATTGAAAGAAGCACTCTAAAACATAGTATAGGTGCCGCAGATACTAAAGACGGCAAAAAAGTAGTGCTGTAATTTTGCGTTTGGGAAATCGCTTTTCCATTCCCTTAGATTTTGATGTTTGTTATAAGGCATGCGCCTACTTTCATGGAGCATTAAAGTACACTCTGGGCATATGAACTAAACTTTTAACGAATACAAACGTGGTATCAGATCATACAGACCCCCGAGGCAAAGTTCAGCATTTTGGACATCCACGTTAGAGTTTGACGTTGTTAGCAACCCTAATTTAGCGAGGCGATTGAGCACCAATTATCAGTCAATAATTAGCCAAGATATTACGAAAGAGTGATTCATCATACAATCATATCCTAGAAAGCATGGGCAGAACTATATGGAATTTTAGGTTTAGCGTCTCTGCAAGATCGCTTAAAGGTATTTATTGCTGTGTGGGAAGATGAAGTAAACATTCAAAAAGAGGAAGTGAAAAGATTTTTTAATCAAAAATAACGAAAGTACAATGTTCGATTTGAGGGCAGTCCTAAACCAAATTTATGCTAGCGGGGCTTAAACCTTATAGCTTTTTGATGAAATAAGAAAACTGTTTGGAGGTGGGAGGTGTAGAAATCAACAGTTGGGACCTTGTGGCTAAAGATCTACACCTTCACAGTTGTTTGAATGATGATTATTTAAACAACAATTACGGTTTATGATGACCTAAGGGTCACAGAGGATAATCAGTTTGCATGGAAGCGGCGAAGAGCTAGTGAGAGAAGTAATAAACATTCAAATTGATAAAGAAGAAGAAGACGATAAACCGCTTAATGTAACATTTGTTCTATATTGATGCGCAGCTGAATATGAGGATAACAGATTAAAGATTTACAATACTAAAAGTATTTTTATTTTATAAAAAGCATGTCTGTTCAAGTTTATCCAAATGTGCATACAGCGCCGCCGAAAGATAGAGATAGTAGAAAACCCTAACATAAAAACCTTTAGATTAAACAAAACCATTTTAACACAAATTGCTGCAAGTTACTAGAGCTTGTCCTGTTCAAAATACAGCAAAACCAAACGAGGTATTCTGCTGCCTTTAATGCTGTTACTTATGTTATTTACTGGAGCATCACTATAGTTGCTCTATCAGCTGAACGGAGTGTTGGTCTCCCTTAGCAACGGGATAGGCGACCCGCAGCTGTACCTCTAGTGTGAGGTTTGTCTTTTGCTCTCGGCCTGTGTGTTCATTAGCTGTAAGTTGCTGCTAGCAAAAAATTTAAAACTAAACTCCAAAAGCACACAGCTATGGTTCAACTAATAACAGCTAAAACTGTAGTTCGTTCAAATGACAATAAATAATAGCACTAGCTGACTCAAACATCACGGATGAAGAATTTAATCGTTTACAAAGCCGATTTTGATGACTACAAAAGACAAAAAAGTTTGATCTTCAAAGAAAGGCGGAGGATAGTTTTCTCAACAGCAGACCCCGAGCAGATAAAAAAGGAATGCTTATAAAATAAGTAAACGTGACATTAAAACTTGTTCTGAACAGCTCACAATTAACAACACCAAAAAGGTGTTTTACTTTAGTTTATGAGTCCAAGCGCAAAAAGACGTCGATATTGATCTGATTAAGGAATTTTTTTTTTAATTTAAATAAATATTTTGGCTTAGAAAAGAAAGACAGCATGGCTAAGATATATGAAGGACAATGACCGAATTGTTTGAAGGAATGCTCGAGAGAAGAGGTTTATCATGAGGCACTGAATGATATTGATTTAGAAGTCATTGTACCCAACATCGTACAGCAAGTGTTGTTCATGCTATTACTCAATTCCCAAGTAAACTAACAATAGACCCACCGGTTTAAAGTGATGTTAGATTTAGCTTGTTTTAATTGACTATGTAACAAGAAACGAAGAAAAATCTAGAAGTCGGTCTCGACTTAAACAACAGACTTTCTTTCTCGTAATGGGACTGAAACACCCGGTTGGGCAGACGAATGCTTGCACAGTTTGCGCTGCGGCTGAAGAAGCCAAAATGAGAGGCTCTGGTTGGTCAGAGGGCGTAGTTTTAGAAGATCAGATTAAAAATAGGCTAAGTATGCACCGATTGTAGGCAAGTCTTACATTCCGCTACTCGCGAGTTGGTTGAAAGGTAAGAGCAGTTTTAAACATTAAATAATTCAGACGACAATTGTTTCATTTGGTGCGTTATTGACAAGGCTGCATATATGTCCGCGGAACACGCAGAGAGAGTGACTAACTATCGCAATACGCCCCAAAGATCTTAACATCAATGGAATATCCTTTCCTGTTAGTGTAGACCATTTGATCTGTTTGAAGAACAAAACAGCCAATAACTGTTATGTATACAAATGGGATGAGGAAGCAATTTGGTGCCAATTATAGTGTCCAAGAACAGATCCAACAATAGGGAACCAGCCAGAAAAGTATGTGGAACTTACTCTAATGTTTTCGCCAGCAGGGGGCTGCCCTTTACACATTGATACGAACAATGAGGAGACTAATGCAGCATACTTCAAAAGATCATGGCAAACAAGAATTCTGTAGAAAATGTTTAACAAGAATGCCATCTGTTCAAGCTGCGAGCGAACATAAGAAACATTGTAAAAGTTCTGTAGACTGTAATACAGAACTAATTACGCCCCCACCTGGATCTAAAGTTAGTTTTAAGAACTGGAAACGGCTGCAACATTCTCCATATGTTGTTTACGCAGACTTCGAGTCGCTTATTGTTCCTTATGAAGGGCCAGCGCCACAAAAACTTCGAAAAACAGTCTTAATGAGTAATCATCAGATTTGTTCATTTGCTTTCATTGTTGTCAGGTCGGATGGCGCCCATTCAAAGCCAGAATTATATAGAGGGTCTAATGCTGCAGAATACTTCTTAGAACGCATGCAGCAAGTGCGTAATGACTGTTCTAATAATCTGAATTTATCTGAAATCATAATGACGCCTGAAGACCAACAACAGTATGACTCAGCCACACATTGTTGGATTTGCGGTTTAGGCCTCTCATCAGACGCAGCCAATCCGACAGTAAGAGACCATGATCACATTAGCGGAAAGTTCAGAGGGGCAGCGCACAGCAAATGCAATCTTCAACTAAAGTTTGAACCAAAGACATGGAAGCTGCCTGTATTCTTTCATAACTTGCGAGGTTACGACTCTCATCTTATAATGAAAGCAGTGGACGATGCCTTCAGGGTGTCATGCATTGCACAGTCATCAGAAAAGTACATGTGCTTTAATCTGAATAACATGTCTTTTTATGACTCTATGCAACACATGATGGGTTCATTAGAGGCACTGGCTATGTCCTTAAAGTCCTGCCCAATAACAGAAGAATATTTTGACCCAACTCTCGTTAGAAAGGGCGTTTATCCTTATGAGTACATGAACAGTTGGGAAAGGTTTGACGAAGATACACTTCCTCCTAAAGGTGCGTTCTTTTCTAGTCTTAGAGGAAAGGACATCAGTGATTCAGATTACCAGCATGCTCAAGAAGCATGGCAGAAGTTAGATTGTAAAACAATGGGAGACTATCATGACTCCTATTTAATGGCAGATGTATGTTTGTTGGCGGACGTCTTTGAAAATTATAGAAAGACCTGCATGAAACATTACAGTTTGGATCCTGCGCATTATATTTCTGCGCCCGGGATGAGCTGGGACGCTTTCTTAAAGTTTACTGGAGTACAGATTGATTTATTGTCGGATTTACCAATGATCCAGATGATTGAAAACGGATTGCGTGGAGGAATTAGTATGGCGTCGCATCATTATTGTAAAGCAAACAACAAATACTTGGACAACTATGATCCAAGAAAAAGTCTAACTTTCCATTATTTAAAAACGCAAACAATTGTAGGTTTGGGGGCAATGGCGAAATCACTTCCTTTACTAACTTTAAAATGTCAGGGGACAAATAAATTCAAAAGGTTTAAAAGTGGTTGAAAACTTTTTTAACGCCTGATAACAGGGGGGATACATTCAAAATTTGATTTAGAATATCCATAAAACTCCAGGACCTGCATAAGACTACCCATTAGAAAAACAAAAATCTAAAGATGGATCCAAGAGAGCCCCCTAAACTTGGCCTAATCTTCGGGCAAAAAAAAAATTATTCTGTCATTACAGACTTCTAAAATTTTTATTTAAGACAGGGGTTGGTTGACAGCTGTTCTCGCATAATTGTTTTTTGATCAAGAACGTTCTAAAACCCATACACGAAGAAACAGATCCAGAACTAAAATCCCAGATCCAAAAAAGACTTTTTCAAGCTGAGAACAACACTTTTTTTGGAAAGATATGAAATCCGAAACAAGCGCAAAGATTCAGATTAGTCACCAGAGAGAACAAAGCAATTAAGCGACTTCAAAACCTAATTATCAGGACTTTAGAAGTTTTCAGACCCCTTTTTTTGCATAAGATGAAAAAAAAGAAAGTCAATTTTAGACAAACCGTATTTAGGGGTTTTTACTTTTTTTAGAATTATCAAAGCTTTTGATGTTAGAGTTTCTTTTGACACTTTAAAGCCCTTTGATCCGAGTCCAGATACTTTCACAGATACAGATAGTTTTGTTATAGATTTCCTACTGAAACATCTATAAAGACATGGAAAGGAAAATAGCTAAAAAACACGGGGTGGTTGACACGTCCGATTACCTAAAACTCGCCTTTACATTCAATTTCTAAAAGAAGGGGTTTTTGGAAAAATGAAAAAGGGTGAATTTTCAGGAAAAGGGATCAAGGGGGTATGTGGGGTTAAGATCGAAAATGTACAGTATTCGACCAGGAGAAAATCATTAAGAAGCAAAGGGAATATCCGCAGCGTTTTTGCAGTCAAACATATCCATGACAATACAAAGAACATTGTTTGCAATAAGACTTTCACATGACAACTTTAAAAAACGATCTAATCTAATGAGATCAAAACAAGGTGTAAAAAAAGAAGTCTTAGAAAAAAAAACCAAAACGGTGTTTTTTAAACCAGAGTTTTCAATGCAAATCGGGCACGGGGGAACCCTAAATTAATTAAAACGGAACTGTGTCTGGCGGGGGTTATCGCAGTTTTTTTCACAAAAGATCTTTGGGACTGGGTTTTTTTGGGCCAGTTTTCTCGTAATAATACACGGGGGGTTCATTTTTACAATTCTTTTTTTTTCATATGGATCAAAAACCCCCAAACTGGATCGTTCCCCCATCGAGTGTCCCCTTCGCTTCCCCCGGTAAATAAAAGGGACCTTTTCTTTTTAAAACCCAAATGGTAATAGTTTGCCCGGATGAAACTCCCTTAAAAAAAAATTTTGTTTTTCTTTTTTTTGCTTGTTGGGTTTTTTTCCTTTAAATTTTTCATTATTCATTGCGCGCAAAAAGGGGGGCAGTCTTCTAACCCATTCTGTGTTGCGAGAATTGTCAATCAGGCTCTCTGTGATACTGGTAGGAAAAAAGTCTTTCAGCTAACTGTTTGTTAAAGTTTTCAACAAAAGCCTGTGATCTGTGAACTCCTGGATGCCTCTTTTAATGGTAACTCTATGTTTCAACAATAATTGATTCACTTGGCCTTTAAATTCTTTTCCATCATCAACTTGAATCATGCGAGGATAAGTTAAAGGACCTCGTTGGTATATTAGTTTGTATGGCAACAGCAACAGCAGAAGCACTCTTTTGTGTTAAGGGTTCCGCATCTTTGTATTTTGAAGCCATGTCAATGACTGTAAGTGCGTACTTAATCTTTTTCGTCTAATTCCTATCAGAGGGTAAATATAGAAAAACCATTTGATGGGGGGTCGTTGGAGTGTATTGACAAAGTGTGGTCTCTGTATTCGTCTAGGTGCAGGTAAATAATTGCCAAATCGCTTGTTTAGATAACCATATCTTTTGCTGTTTTTCACTAACTCCTGCCGCTTGGCTTAGCTTTTGTATTGCTGTGATACCCCTTCCAATACCCTTTTGGGGCAAAATAATAGATTTTGTTCATTTTTATTCAGCCAATATTTGTGCAACAAAATACACAAACCGGTCATACCAAACGACAATAAACCCGATTTCTTGCATCTTTGTTTTTCTGAGGGTTGATAAAAGTCACTGAATTTGGTGGGGGCAATGTCCGATTGGTTTGCCTGTTACTAGATAATATTGTTTTATTGCTTGATCAACATTTTTAAATGTGTAAGCTGCATGCCCCTGTCTTTTCAGTGTGTCATTAATAAAATCTAACTGCTCAAGTCTCTGCCTTTAAAGGCGTCTTGCGCAGCTGCTAGTTCCTCCATAGTTTTGTTATGTCTTTTTCTCTCGCCGTCATTCCCCAGTTTACTAAATGCAAATTACTTCCGCTAAAAGCAAGCGCATTCACCACAGCGCCACCTATCATTATTGCGAGTGAAGCCATTTTTTATAAATGTATTTTTTTCTTACATATTTATATGTCCGGAATTATTCCTTGCTTAACTAGAAAATCTTTCGTAGAAAAACGAAGCTGCAATGATAGAAATCAGCTTTGCTGAATCCCAAAGTCTAGTTTGCCAAGATCTGCTGGTTTAATTCTTAACAGGCTTTTAACCAAGCATTGAGTATCCTACACTTAGCCCCTCCAATAACAGCAGAAGGTAACCAAGGTTAGCAACAGTTTTTTTTTTTGGGTGCTCATTTTTATAAAATAAAATAATTATAATTATAAAAAAACAGGAACATGATGATCTACTACAGCACAAGGTGGCCTAAACCTGCCTGAACTTATGAATGACCAGTTGAGATCAAGCTATTAGCCCAAAAAGGAGAGGCTGTATTCTTTGGCAGCATGTGGGAAAACAAAACATTTTCCTGGGAACTGAATTCAGCATAGAAAGATTCAGCAGATGTCTTCACAAGACATTATAAAGTATCATAACAGGTATGAGGCGCAGCTAGGGTCTAAAATTTGGTGAAAAGTGTGGGGCAACGGTTCTTAGTTTGTACACTAAACTAGTCAGTAGATTTGCTCCCATTGATTCTGAACAAGATCTTACGTATGATTTAACCGCAAGATCCAGTTTTAACAAAGTCATTAGAGTCTCTAGGGTGTGATTTATACTATAGATTTGGAACATTATTGTCGCCAGCATCTTTGGGTTTTAATAAACTTTTAATCATATAGATTTTGTTTCCCTTCAAAATGAACGATCTGGAAAATCAGCAGAACCAGAATCGGGTGGAGAAAGAAAACCAAGCCAGAAAATCAGCAAAACGCTGAACCAGGGGGGGAACCATTAAAAATCCTGGGCGTGTTGAAGCAGGAAAAAATAGCAGAGTGGAACAGACAAAAAAAATTAAGTTACAGAATATGACTCATCATGAAAACATAGCACCTCCAACGCCAGAAACAAGTTAATTCAATGCCAGCTATAAAAACTCCATGTAAATCAAGGGCCCCAAAGTCTTCATGGAATATTGAACTTAAAACTGTTGCCATTTTTGGCGCCCTTGCGCTGCTGGGGGCAGTTAATATGGTTATAAAATATATAACCAATGGCAACAAAAACAAAAGAAGTTAAAAAAAAACCTGAACCTTTTAATACAGAAAAAGACAACTGCACGCCAAAACCGTAAACAACAAAAGATCATTTTGATCCATTTATAATGCAATAATATTTAAATTTTTTAAATAAAAAATAAATCATGGCGTTTTATAAAATAAATAAAGTCAATAAATAAAGACATGGAGTCTATAAAAGACATTTCCTAGACCAGAATTGTAATCAATGGGGTTTTGCTTCGGATGTAAGACCTTCCCTTTTAAGATCTATGCTGGCCAATTTCACACCAAGGCGTAAGCAAGACATCCTCAACGATGACGCGTTTTTTTGAGGCGTGTGTGTACTATATTAGACATCTACTATTTAAAAAAAACATAGCTTGTAATTTTTTTTGATAATTATAAGATAACTTGAATACAAACTTGGTTGTACTTAGAGGATACTTAATCAAAACTTATTAAGAAAATTGATCAAGAACTTAATTAAAAACTTAATCAAAAACTTATTAAGAACTTGAAGTAACTTAATTAAAACTTAATTAAGAACCTGGGTGACTTAATTAAAAACTTAAATTAAGGACTTGGGGTTGACTTGGGGTGGAGTTGGGGTGTGGTGTACACAGAGCTTTATTATTTGTCATGTGTAACACCACTTGGTGCAAGACAGTGCTTGCGTTTTTGTGTGCATTGGCTCTTTTGTTGCAAGTTCAAAGCAGCCACCAAGTCATTTAACAAAAGCCGATTAAATAAAACAAGACAATTGTAATAAAGTACACCCGCCTAAAAAGGCAGCCTAAGCACGGGGGAGGAGTCCAGCAAGTAAGGCACCGTTCACGCGCGTGAACGGCGAAACATGACGTCAAAGCAGGTGAGGTAAGAACTATTTTTAGAAAACTGTCCAGGGCTTTGTGGGGCAGGAGTCCACAAGGGAGGCCACCCCTTCACGCGCGTGAACGGGGAAGCATGACGTCAAAGCAGGTGAGGGAAGAACTATTTTTAGAAAACTGTTCGGGGCTTTGTGGGGCAGGAAGTCCAGCAAGTAGGCCACCCTTCACGCGCGTGAACGGCGAAGCATGACGTCAAAGCAGGTGAGTAAGAAACTATTTTTTGAAAAAATGTCCGGGCTTTGTGGGGCGGAGTCCACAAGTAGGCCACCGTTCACCGCGCGTGAACGGCGAAGCAAAGCCGTCCCAACCGCATATGATCACTTAGCCTAGTTTTGCTGTGCTCCTCTTTCCCAACCAGGTTGAAAATTGGCAGAGTTACAGCAATTACGCCGTAGCCAAGCTTTTATGGCGGCTCTAATCGCCAGTAGTAGTACATCCGTCATTGTATATTTGAAGCATTAAAATGAAGATAGTGCTGGCCACACACTACTCCTCTCCAACTGTAGATGTACTAAGGTCTGCCTAACCCTATCTAGTTTTTTTTGCCAGAACATTCGAAATCGCCATTCCGTTGCATAAGGGCACACTTAAAAAGGGAGATAACTGTTAGAATTAAAAAAGTAGAAAAAGTATACACATCTTAATACACAGATCAGCCTGCCACAGAACACTAAATTTGTAGTTAACAATCAATCAAGTCTAATACAAACTGGAACAATACAACCCCCCCGTGGCGGCCACAAAGTGGAGTGACACGTAACAGTCTAGAACATTCGCTAACGACACCTGGCGTGCTGTCAACCTGAAAAGAATACACCCCCCTCACCCCCACCCCTCACCTGGCAACCCAGTTTTCCCGCTTTATGAATTTTTTGCCGCTTGCCGTGCGCTGTGTGAACGAGGTCGCGCGTCTCGCTAGCCGTAAATTAAGCGATTAAGTTTCGGCCTCGTGTCAACCTACTGTTACCACATAGTTTTGTAGGTTAGAAATTAGTCAGAATAAGTGTGGGGGATTTTATGACAAAAATAAAAAAACTTATCACTTAGCCTAGTTTGCTGTGGGTCCTCTTTTTCTCAACCAGGGGTTACAGCAATTACTGCCGTAGCCAAGCTTTTATAGCTGTCTCAAGCCAGCTCCCAACAATCAACGCGTGATGGTTTGTTTTGCTTCGGCCAACTTTCAACAATGCAGCGCCATTTATTAGATAAGGAACCATCTCATCAATAGTCAAACACGTATTAAAACTAGCTACATCTTGTTTCATTTCCTTGAACCAACAACCTTTAAGATAGTCGTTCATTTCCAAAGCAGTTAGTTCACTTTTTTCGTTTTCCCAAAAAACAATCTCTCCGGTTTTCCCCAACATGCTTCGCCTAATTCTTTCAACAAATACTCTAACATGCAGTTAAAGTAAAACTTATGGCCTCGAATAACAAACCTGTTCTTCAGTAAAAGTTTTAAAAGGGGCCCTTTTAAAATAACACAATTAAAAAAACAGTAGGCCACAACAGAGCGCAGTCGAAACACAAACCTTCTTGTTCAATAGTCCAAAGCAACAATGGCAAACCCGGTCGTGTCACGTGACGCCTCAATGTCGGTGCGTCGACGTGGCAATCTCGAATTTCTGATGCAATAGGTTGCAACCCGGCCGAGTGTGCTTCGTTTAAACAGCACAGGCTAGGTGCAAACTGCCGCGAGCCGTAAATTAAGTGATCAGATTTCAGCCCCGTGTACAAAGTTTGCGGATTTTATGTCATTTAATTGAGAGAGAGAAAGAGTGTGTGTGTGTGTGTGTGTGTGTGTCTGTCTGCCCGCTCTCTGTCTGTCTGTCTGTCTCTCTCTCTGTCTCTCTCTTCTCTGTCTGTCTGTCTGTCTGCCGGTGATTCTCTCTCTCTCTCTCTCTCTCTCTTCCGCCACAGGAAAAGGCAGCTTTTAGGCCACTTTCGCCCAAAAACTCGGTGGAGGAGCAAGTGGCGTAGAATGAAGGTTTTCCTGTTCTCTCAGCAGGACAACAAACAGCAGGACAACAAACAGCAGGACAGCAAACAGCAGGACAACAAACAGCAGGACAACAAACAGCAAGACGGCAAACAGCAGTACAGCAAACAGTAGGACAACAGCAGGACAACAAACAGCAGGACAGCAAACAGCAGGACAACAAACAGCAGGACAACAAACAGCAAGACGGCAAACAGCAGGACGACAAACAGCAGGACAGCAAACAGCAGGACAGCAAACAGCAAGACGGCAAACAGCAAGACAGCAAAACGGCAAACAGCAAGACAGCAAACAGCAAGACGGCAAACAGCAGGACAGCAAACAGCAGGACAGCAAACAGCAGGACAGCAAACAGCAGGACAGCAAACAACAAAACAGCAAACAACAGGACAGCAAACAGCGGGACAGGAAACAGCCAGATGGCAAACAGCAAGACAGCAAACACCAAGACAGCAAACAGCCAGACGGCAAACAGCGGGACAGCAAACAACCGGACTGCGAACAGCAAGACAGCAAACAGCAAGACGGCGAACAGCAAGACAGCAAACAGCAAGACAGCAAACAGCAAGACAGCAAACAGCAAGACGGCGAACAGCAAGACAGCAAACAACCGGACGGCGAACAGCAGGACAGCAAAGTGCAATTGGGGAAAAAAAACCGGTCTTAACTTTCAATCCAGAATTTCTGGGTTTTTTTTAAAATATCAGTGGAAATTCAGAGGGGGAGAAGACGACAGGAACGGACTCCACTGTCCCTTAAAAAGAACAAAAACAAAACCACCAACAACAAAAACGACGTAATAAATTATATCAACAATTTGGATAGAAAAAGAATACAAACCAAAAAAAATAAAAAAAACCAAACAAACAAAAATCATTTAAAACAAAGCGGGAAATTTGAATGTTGAACAACATGGAATTCTCAACAATAAACAAGTAGGGTAACTCTTGCCCCCACAAGAAAACATAACTCCAAAGGAATGCTGTTTACGACACCGAATCACCTAGCAGACATGACAGCACAGAGTACACAGAACTCCGTGCTGTCATGTCTGCTAGGCGATTCGGTGTCGTAAACAGCATTCCTTTGGAGTTACGTTTTCTTGTGGGGGCAAGAGTTACCCTACTTGTTTATGATTTACTGTTCCCTGCTTCATTTCATATTCAGTTTCGCATGGAATTCTGAAGCCAATTTTCCACACAAACGTACCTCCTCTGATTCTGCTCGACAGGCAGGGAGGAATGAGGGTGGGACAGCAGCAGAGAACGAGACCCCCCGACCCACCAGCAGCTCAACACACAACTCTCATGATCTTGAGCGTCTACCACTTGGACTATGTGTTCTGTGAACACTACTCAAAGCTCAAATGGCCACACCACCCGATCGGCAACGTACAAAAAGTAAACTGCCCGACAACGAACGAACCTCAAAATTGCAAGACAAATAGGTAATTGATAGTTTACAATAACAACAACAACAACAACAACAACAACAAAACAAAGGAATGGAAACAAACAACGACCCAATACCTTACAGTTCCAAACAACACAAAAATGATCAAAGCCAATTTAGCTCCTGTTTCGATAAGCCTGTTTCTGTACGTTTACAAGTTGTCACTTGCAATGAAAGTTTTGGAATAAAAGCAGACCTGCACTAATAGCCCCGAACTGTCACGCCCAAACCGTATACCAGTGCACCAGGAAGCAAGCGCGCGCGTAGACACACACACACACACACACACACACACACACACACACACACACACACACACACACGCACGCACGCACACGCGCGCGCGCGCACGCACGCACGCACACACGCACGCACACACGCACACACGCGTGCACACACACACACACACACACACGCACACACACACACACACACACACACACACACACACACACAGAGCTATTTACATACACACACAGCACGTGAACACACACACGCGCGTGCACGCGCGCGAGAGAATGCACGCAGCGCGTGATGTTAAACACAGACAAGTATGCGCGCGTGTGCTCATAGGGAAAGGTACAAACAAGGCGTACTGGTGAGGAGAGAGAGAGAGAGAGAGAGAGAGAGAATAGGAGCATGAATATAATTATTCAGTTAAAATGAAAGCCCGTAACTGATGGGGTACATACATAGCAAAATAATCAAAAGATTACAAGGGGGGGGGGGGGGGGGGGGGGGGGGGGGGGGGGGGGATAGCTCAGTTGGTAGAACGCCGGACTCGTAATCCGAGGATTGCGGTTCGAGTCTCCGCTGGTCCGTTTCGGTACAGGGGATTTTTTCCTCGGAGTTAACATTAGTTCTGACCCCAGTCCTTCGAATGAGACCATAAACCGAGGTTCCGTGTGAACGCACGCATAACATCTTGCACACACGAAAAATCTTATCAACAACTTTCGGAAGAGAAGGTCAGTTTGGCCGTTGATATGGATGACACGTTACACATAGCATGCACCTTTTCCGGAGATTAAGTATGGCTGCCTTAATGGCGGGGTAAAAAAAGGTCATACACACAAAACTGCACTCCCCTTGTTTAACTTTGGGATTAATAATACTCGCCTGTCCATATAGGGGTGTCCGCAGGAGCATCATATGCAGAAGAAGAAGAAGAAATTACTGCATCATTACTCGCACAATGACCCCACAATCAGGTGGTGAATGTACAAGCGTGTGTATGTGTATTATGTGTGTACATGGGTGTGTGGGCACGGGTCCATGTGGGAGTGTGTGCCAATGTATGCCCTGTGTGTGTGCGCGCGCGCGTGTGTGATCACAATCCTTGTTAATATTTCATTCTGTATTTAAAACGACGAGTAATATCAGATATGTTAAATCAAATCTTAATTTGAGCAGTTTATGCATACCTATCCATATCAATTTCAAAACATGGTTTAAGTTCAAAATTGTTATATTCAGGAAACCCATCATCAGTACATGTTTTCGTGTCACTTCTGCCATCAACAATCCTAAACGATCAAGAAAGTACCTTGAAATACATTGAACGCCTTGGTTATCTCGAGAAAAAAAAGTAGACTATATGGATTTAAGCACTGACAAATATTAATAATCAGTGGCTTCTGGCAGTTGGTATCCAAATTACATAATGATCAATAAGCTTTCAATGGTGTCCTACTTTCGCCCATTCACGTTGATTTCAATCAGTGTTTGGCACACATTGTACAAGATAAATAGAATACAATAAATAGAAAACAGCTTACAATACACAAGATTATTTGGAGTTATACTGTCTACATAAAAAAAAGAAAAGAAAGGAAAAAAAGAACAAAAGAAAAGAAAAAAGAAAATAGAAGTAAAAAAAGGTCTCAAGGAAAAATGAATGTATCGTTTCAATTTCAGTACCTTTGTGAAATGCCCAGATTTCAGCACCATACTGCGCTAATGGCTCTACCTGGGAGTTCAACAATCTCATAAACAAATGAACTGCTATGTAATTTATAAAACATGTGAAGAATTATTGTAAGTGTTTTCCCTCTTAATTGTATTTTGACATGTCAAACTGAAATTGAATCACGGTGAACGGTAGACTGCAAGGCTGATTGATAAGCATTTATCACCCCTCAGTGCGTGCTTGATACCCCCTCTTCCAAAACGCCATAATATATTGGTTTTTGTAATGTTAACTTTTAAGTTCTAATGTTGTTGCAGCCATATACATGTAATTCCGTTGTCTTTATGAAGCAGACACTGCCTCAGATCACAAAAAGAATTGTCTGCAAAAGTAACATGCACAGTTCAATAATGTCAAAAGTAGCACCACGCCGATCATTTTGAATTAACTCCAAAGCAAACTGGTTAATAAACAAAGAAAACAAAATAGGACTAAACACATCCCCTTGTTTTACCCCGAGAGTACAATTTACTAAATTAGACAATTCAGCCCCTGATCCCATTCTTGCTTTCACAACTTCATTTACACTTTTCACAATTTGATGCAAATACCTTGTCATTCCATTTCCCCCCCATAAAACCGTCTGTGAAAATTTAAGGAAACAGAATCAAAATTAATGCTTTTTTCAAAGTCGACAAATGCAATATCTACTTTCCGATTATTCGCGAACTACTTTTCATTAATTGTAGAATAACTTTGTTACAGTCAGCCCAGCGTTCACCAATTAAATCATTTGTATTCACCCTTTCCTGTGGTCTTTTTTTAAATAATAAACCATACAGTTTCCTGCTTATATCGCACTATCCCTGTAATTGTTTCTTTAACGTTTCTTAGAATAATAGTGGAATTATGGATTCCCCCAATTTTTCTTATGTAAGTCAAATCCATAATCACCTTCATTAAAAGAGTTCATGGCAACCTGCTTAGATTATGAAGAACAAAAGAGGAACTCTGCGATGAGAACACCTGGACCAGCAGATTTGCCATTCTTAAGACTTGTTCTTGCTCGTTGCTTCTCCTATTTTAATATGGTTCAATCAGAAATATATCCTTCCTCCTCCTCCTCCTCCTCCTGCTCCTCCTCCTCCTCCTCCTCATCATCATCACCATCATTCTGTTCGTCTAAAAACCTACCTTCTTCATCCTTTTGTAATACATTCTTAGAATTTTAAAACCATTCTTTGACCGACATTTTATTTTGAGATCGAGATTTCGTTTCTTTTCTTTTTTTTAACTTTTCTTAGGGTTTGTTTTTTTTTTTTTGGCATGTTTGTTTGCTTGGTTTTGTCAACTTGTGCCTGTTATTTCAGAATGTCTGCCGACAAGTTTAAAAATTCACTTAATAACCTGTGACTATGTTCTTTCTTTCTGTTTTCATGCAAATGTCTATACTTTTTAGCTCAGATACCAGAAGCAAGAACATCTGGGCAGCCAAAGCTGATTTGTTCATATCTTTATATTGATATTTTTTAATAGCTTGGACAGATGTAAAACGTGTTAAAAGAGTTTTTAGCCTCCTCTCGTCAACAATTGACTGAATGCAGTGGTACAGATGTCGACCATATCCAACATTATGAAATTTTGTTTGTTTGCTTTCTAACAGTTGCGGGAGTCTCCATGATTTAAATTTGAACAAAAAACAGAATTTAAAACATGTCACAAAACGATTTCCCGTTCGTACTATCAGCACGAACATCGTTACACACACACACACACACACACACACACACACACACACACACGCACACACACACACACACACCACACTCAGGAACATGCATATGTATTTCCACACCTTCACACACTATATACCCCACACCCTCCTCCCACGCAAACTCTCCCCAATCCTCGCGCCCTCCTCCCTCGCCTTCCTCCTCGAATTTTTAACACCTTCTCTGTATCCCCGACCGCCTGTTGACTGCTCTAAGTTGTTGCCTCCCAACCAGACGCTGTGGTTGCCAGGAATGCTGTCAACATTCCGCCCCCTTTGGGGAGCGCGTCTTAAAGCCGCTGCCACACCAGCGGTGTGAAGCTAATGGCACACGACACGTTGTTGAAGTGAAATATTCTTTTTTTTTTTTTTAAAGCCCACAGCTTTAGTGCAACGAGTATTTTGAAAAGTCTAAGGAATGGGAAACGTGCGAAACATCGTGCAACACGATTTTTGGCAGGAGCTATTCCGCGACTCACGTGCGACGCTGCTTTGAGCTTTAAGGAAGCGACACATTGCTCAAGACATCAACACTCTGCTACGGAGCACGTGCTGTCTGCTGTGCGACGTGACCGACACTGATGAGCTAGTCAGTCGTGACAGAGATGTATAGGGAGGCATAATCATCCTCTCCACCCTTCACTACTTGGGAGTTCCATCGCCCACAGCGAAGGCATCAACCACTTCTGTTTCGTGGATCACTGTTTCCGTCTATTGTGTTTTCGTTACATTGCACAGTTCCTTATGCTATGGCGGCTTCTCTCTTATTTGCCTTCTGTTCTAGGTTTGGTTGTCAGTTCCTCCACAGTTCACCGCCGACACTGTCAACTTTGTCACGTTCGAAGCACAGACATGGCGGTGTACCGACGGACAGAGGCTACTCTCTCAGACCGGTGGTCTACATAAAACCTGGCATCCGTAGTTTCCAGAGAAAGCAGCCCAACTGACAAGATACTGAACAACATATTGAACAAGATGTTGAACAACACATTGAACAACGTATTGAACAACATTCTCAACCGGAGGAGGTCAGCGACTTGTTGAACAATTGAACGGAACTCCGACAAGGGTGAATAGAGGGGAAACGAGGCGAAATCCTGATCTTCCAGCCTCCCCATCTTTCATCATCAGGAGTGCCTCACACATATCCGACTGCGTAGTTGCATCAAACTGAGCCGAACATTCGCTTCGACCTGTTGCGGCAGAGCAACGCTCACACAGGCAAATTCAGTCCTACATGCTCGCCGTCCACGCGGTGTTCGCGTGAAGGCATACTACCTGACATGGTAGTCATGTGCCTGTTCTCAGCTTTCACAAGGAAAACAATTACCATAGCATTTTCTATAAGAAAAAAAGAAAAAGCTGGGACTGTGGCTCTCTTTCCATCGGACAGATGGTGAAGATGAATTTAATGCGTTTAATTGCAAGCACTTGATGTTCGAATTACTTTATTTCAAGTTGACTGCTCGTTAAGACAAAAATTTTAGTCTCAAATGCGACAAAACGTAACTCTCAGAAAATACTGTGCAAAAAGAAAAAAAAAAGACATGAAAACACATAGCCAAACCCCGTACATCTAGTGATGTGCTGTATAGTATTATACTTTCTGTCCCTATTAAAGGAATGAAGATTGGTGGCATCTCACAAATTGTCCACATTTACAGCTCGATCAGCCTTACACCCTTCGTCAGACTGAGAACTGGCCACTGCCGACTGCTCAGCCACTTCAGCCGAATTAAGATTGCCCACACAGACGAATGTCCGTGTGGCGCTGGATCTCAGACCCTAGAACACATCCTCCAACACTGTCCAGCCCATGATGTTCTACAGCATCAAACTTGGCCAGAGGGTGCAGAGCAGCAGATGCAGCTTTTGGGCAGCCGTCAGGACCTCGGGAAGACTGTGGGGTTCAAAGTGGCGACAGGATTAAAGATCGGACGCAATTAGTATGTTCCTTTTTTTTAATGAGGTTGTCTGACAAGAGTTTTCACGCCAGAGCTGAAACGATAAAGATGGGAAGACAGCTGGCTGAATGGAATTTCATCCGACTGATTTTTTTCCAGCTTTCCACTCACACGGTTCAACCTTCCTATGTAGATTTTTTTCAACCGGCATTCATCCAACCACAAGACCTTAGTTATACCCTGCGAGAGGCTTAATAGAATAACGATGGCGTATGGACTGCTACTGCGAGTGTTATCAAAGCTGTGAGAGGTCAGGTCGAAAATTCAAAACACACACAGTCTTCTATTTGTGTATCGAATATTGTGCAATATGTTGTGGTATGATTAAGTTATATTCGACGTTTGGGTTGCACCCCCCCCCCCCCCCCCCCATCCCACGCCCTCCCCTCTACTCTTCCCCGCCTCCTCACTCGCCCTACCTCCCACCCCCACCCCTCAAAAAAAAAAAAGTAACACAACCAACCCTATATTTTTTCTGCCGACCCTGAATTTTTTTCTCAACTTTTAAAACAAAAAGACGTGGGTGTTATTGAGAACGAATGGTTTGCCGACCGATCTAAAACCCCGAAAAGAAGGGGGTGGGGTGGGGTGGGGGGGATATCACGTGATCTCTAGTAGCTTCCCTTTGTTGCACCGGCGAAAAAATGTTGTCATTCGCCATACAGTATACTGCTACACGTGTAACTGATAGCTAACAAAATTAATTAGCACTTGCAAGGAGAAACATGTAAATACAAACTGTTGTATTTGACAAAAGGGAAAGGTCCAGATGCACAGATGTCCAGAGCTGTCACGAGCATGAGCCACCACAAAAGGAATTCGAAATGAAACTTAGAAATAAAAGAAAAGTTTGAACTTACCTTCCTACATTTCCTGTTTTGCCCA